>NIPQ01092068.1:0-27621 GCA_002806875.1 Lepidotrigona ventralis hoosana | reverse complement strand
CTCTTTATTCCTTGTCATATTATTGTTATTATAAATTATCATTTATTCTTTCGAATAAACATTTTTTTCATAAATAATATAATTGTTATTATAAATTATCATTTATTCTTTCGAATAAACAGTTTTTTTTTTTTTCAGTTAAAACACCCCGAAATATATACGTATTTTCCATTCGACGTGAAAATAATTCGTAAACTTGAAGACACATGAAATTCATAATATTTTTAAGTTTAAGAAGAACTTGTAGAATATGTGTTTTCGAAGGATTGTGATCTGGTCCAATCGAGTGATGTAGTATTATTTGCAGTACACTATATGATTTGATAACTTTATATGCATTTGTAACGATGTAATGTACAATTCCGTTGTATAGATCCACGTTCAATATAGATCGGCGTATTAAAGATTTTAAAAAAATCTTAATAATAAAGCGGCTTCACTGTATCGATGAGAGATCGCTCATCTCCATCGGACCTACATAAGAGTATATATAATACGATGATCGTTGGAAGTAGTCAAAGACAAAGGAGATTCGCGGAATAAAATACATAGGTACGAACGATTGTCTCTGCTGGGCGTAATTGTATCGTAATAGTTACAACGGCGGATTCAGATGCTTTAGTGTGCGAGTCTGTCTCATAATGTGTAAAGGAAATCAATATTCACACTACTGAAGCAGACGGTGATTGTGTGTGAAAATGAAATGGGGCATTGGGTGAAAGTACTCTTGGCTTGGAGGTCTTATATCAGATCAGTCTGCCAACAGCCGTGCAGGATGTGGATGGCGATGCCGCTTGCTTCCTAATGATCAGATCTTTTTGTTGTTCAGACTCCGACGGAGTTTCCCCTTTTTCTTAAATCATTCCATATCTTACGCATTATGCTACCTATACCAGGATCATAAAGTCAAAGATAATTTAGTGTCCGGTGTTTTACGAAAATCGGGTGGAAAGTCTTTTTCAAACGGTTAGAAGAAAGAAAACGTGTGCGTTTTTGCAGAATGTTGCAGATAATATGGACATGGTGTTTAGTTGTGTCAGTGGCAGATTTGACATTGTCTCTTGAAAATGGTCTGGCAAGAACACCACCCATGGGCTGGCTTGCCTGGGAGCGATTCAGATGTAACACAGACTGTAAAAATGATCCGGACAATTGTATTAGGTGAGTACTGCTCTTTCATCTTTATTTATACTAGTACTTTTAGAGTATAGTTTTACAAATCTTTTTTAATTTATGCACGTGATTGAAGAATTACTTATTCTCCGTCTGAGTGACATACAATAGCATAATGTAATTCTTAAACATAAAGTGAAACTTCATTAGCATTTTTGTTATGTATCTTTACAGATTTTAACTGTTCATGATAGCAAGAAAGAATGTAAAATGTGACTTACAAGTGATTTTTTATGAATTTCTCTGAAATTTTTTATTTTGTTCTATTGTTGTTTTGAAATAAAATATTATTCATATACATATATAAATATAATGTAAATACGTATATAAAAGTTTTCAATTAGAGTTAATAAAGTTTTTAATTGTGTTTATTATATAAAATGTTTATATTTATTACTAAGTTGTTCATTGAGTATCATTAATAGTAAAATATTTAAAATCAAAATCAATATCATGTCATTAAAAATGTTTAGAAGTTGTAAATGAATATATAAAAAAGTATGAAGTGTAACTTTTCTCTCACAAGATACCAATTACAATAAAATTGCAGAATATTAAATCTGATTCATCAATATCTGGCCTTAAGAATGATGATTCTTAATAACTTAACTCATTGTCAGAGCTGTATCATAGCCATTATATAAATTTGTATTCTAGTCCAAGGTGTTTTAGTAGTAATACATTACAAGTGAAGCATATTTTAAAAGATGAATAATTGCATATTAGAGACTACGGCAAAAATGAATCTGTTTAAAATTATAAGGAATATATGTTCATACATTATAGTGATCGGCTCTTTCGAACAATGGCAGACATTGTTGTAGCAGAAGGCTATGCAGAAGTTGGATACGAATATATCAATATTGATGATTGCTGGTTGGAAAAAGACAGAAGTGTTAGTGGCCAGCTAATGCCAGATAGACAAAGATTCCCATATGGCATGAAAAGTCTTGCAAATTATGTAAGTTTTCACATACTATTCAACTTTTTATCACAAAAATTACAGATTTATTGTTATATACTTTTGTTATGTAGATTCATTCAAAAGGTCTTAAGTTTGGAATTTATCAAGATTTTGGTAACTACACATGTGCTGGTTATCCAGGAATATTAGGCTATTCAGAAACTGATGCGCTTACTTTTGCATCATGGGATGTTGACTATGTAAAATTAGATGGATGTTACTCCCATCCTTCAGAAATGGACAGAGGTACGATTAAAAAATCTAACAATTACACATTTATTTAAAAAGTTCTACATTTATAATTCATCAAAAATTATAGGATATCCTGAATTTGGATTCTATTTAAATCAAACCGGTCGACCAATGATATATTCCTGCAGTTGGCCAGTTTATCAAATTTATGCTGGCATGCAGGTTGGTATTGATATAATATAATTACTGAAAACTATAAAGTCCTAAGTTGCAAAATATTTTAGCCAAACTACACTGCCATAAGAGACCATTGTAATTTATGGAGAAACTTTGATGATATACAAGATTCATGGAACAGTTTAGAAACCATCATAGATTATTATGGCAACAATCAAGATGCAATTGTACCAAATGCTGGTCCTGGTCATTGGAATGATCCCGATATGTTGATTATTGGAAATTTTGGGCTAAGCTATGAGCAAAGTAAAACGCAAATGGCGTTATGGGCAATATTAGCAGCGCCTCTATTAATGTCTGTTGATTTAAGAACAATCAGACCTGAGTACAAAGCTATTTTACAAAATAGAAAAATCATTGCTGTAGACCAAGATCCATTAGGTATACAGGGTCGACGAATTTATAAAGTTAGTAAATTCATTTCAAGTATAAATAACCAACATGTTGAATGTACTTAAACTTCACCAAAATTTCAGCACAAAGGTATAGAAATTTGGGCAAGGCCAATAACTCCCATTTATCAAAATTACTATTCTTACGCCATAGCGTTCGTGAATAGAAGAACGGATGGTACACCGTCTGATGTGTCTGTTACATTAAAAGAACTTGGATTACAGTATCCTGGAGGATACAATGTAGAGGTGTGTAATCATGAATTTAATAAAAATGTTTCTTTAACCATTTTCAATACTAAAATACTAAAAATAATTATATTTCTAGGATCTGTATGAAGATGTGAATTACGGTATTCTAACGCCGCAAACAAAAATAAAAGTTAAAGTTAATCCTTCCGGAGTTGTGATATTACGGTGCGACTTACACTTAGAGGATATTTTCTCCACGAATCAATTTTCGCAATTTACGCCCTCAAATCAACTGTTCAAAGTTAGACAAAACTCATTTAAATAATACAAACTAAGTGTTAATGAATTTTAATTATAATTTACTTTTTTTGTCTTGTAATACTTGACAAGAGAACGTTACCATACTTTGTTAAGAAAGTAGGAAATAAAGAATTTTATAATCTGTAATACAATTTAATATAGTTTATATAAAAATATATGATCATATTATTTACAAACTGACTCCATTAATGCAAAAAATTATTGGTCTAATCCTTTGTTACGCACCACGTGTACGCATTATCGAAAATGCGTTGCCACGGTGAAATGGTATATTTCCAATCATTGGGTGTCCAAGGCCATTGCCACATTTTTGTACACCGTTCAGGATGTGGCATTATTGCTAAGTGTCGTCCATCCACCGAGCAAATACCAGCAATACCCTCTGCAATTAATTACAGATGTTATATAGTTCACAATATGAATCGCTATCTTGTCTTATATTTTCCATGTTACATAATATAAAAGAAATATGTAATCAAATAATACCTGTACTTCCATTAGGATTAAGTGGGTAACGTTCAGTTGGATTACCATAATCATCAGTATACTTAATAGCCAAACAATGACTTTCTTTTAGTTTTTGTAAAACGTCATTATTTCTAAATGTAAATCGTCCTTCGCCGTGAGCGATCCATACACCTAAAACACTGTTTTCCATTCCGTTTAACATGATCGATGATGATTTATCAATTTTAACGGTACTCCAACGGCATTCAAATCTTTCCGACACATTATGGTTTAGAAAAACGTCCAATTCTTCAGTATCATCTGCAACACAAGAAAGCACTTAAAAAACGCTGGTTGTATTTAATAATTTTGTTAAATTCTTTTTATAATAAAACAGTACTATTTTTATCTCCTATCAATCCTAACAAAGACATTAATTGGCATCCATTGCAGACTCCTAAACTAAATGTATCTTCCCGAGAAATAAATGTTTTTAATTGTTTCTGGAGAGATGAATGAAATAAAAGACTAGCAGCCCATCCTTTAGCAGAACCCAAAACATCTGAAATAAATGTAAATTAAGTATTATTCGTTTCTGTTTTCTAAAATAACAATGATTCATTTAATAATTTAATACCTGCATAACTGAAACCACCAGGAAATATTATTCCTCTGAATCTATCGAATGTAACTTTATTTTGTAACAAGTCTTGCATTGTAACATCCCAAACTTCGAAACCAGCATCCATCAAAGATGCAGCCATTTCTCTATCACCGTTTATACCTTCCTCTCTTATTACAGCAACTGCAATGTTGTTTGCTATAAAAATGATAAAAAATGTAAATTTAATTCGACAAAATATTTTCAAAGTTTACATCGAATTTCTACTAACAAAACAAATTTTTATAAATCGCAGTTGGTCTAATGTCAGGATTAAATGTTAATTTATAAAATGGTGCAGTTCTATCTTTTAATCCACTGAATTCTTCGAGTGCACATTCAAAATTCGTTTGTCGACATTCTAATTGATAACTTGTTTCTTCCCACAAATTCATTAGCGGTAACACTGTTGAATCCAGAACAACCTTCTCTTGTACATGAACTTTTATCTAAGTAAATAAAATATCTTTTAAATAATTTTGTAATTTTGTACATTTATGCAATATATATATAACACATACTTTCGATGACAATCCAAATCCTTCTGATCGTCCAATTAAATGTGTAGGAATATTGAATTGATTAAATACATTCAAAACGTGATTGTAATTCATTTGATCAATTTCTAATATCCATCCAATTTCTTCAGTAAATAATATTTCAACAGGGGATCCTGTTTTGTGAGAAATATTCACGTTTATTCCAGATATACCAGCGAAACACATTTCAAGCAAGCACGTAATGAGTCCACCATCGCTAATGTCGTGACCTGCTAATACTTTTTCCTCTGTTGTAATAAGAAATATTTCAAACATTAGTCATTTCTCTCATAACAGAATAAATTTTATAAACTATCTTAATTATTAAATTACCTGCAATTAAACGTTGGATAGCTTTGAAAGCGTTCTTTAACATATTAGTGCATTCTACATCCGGAACGTCGTTTCCAAGGGAATTATAAACTTGAGCCAAAGCTGTGCCACTAACTCGACTTTTTCCATTTGATAAATCTACAAATAGTATGTAACCATTTTTTCCAGCTATAGGAGCTTTTAAATCAGGTGTTATCACCTACAATAGAAATATATGATGGAAAATAATGTTGAATATATAATGTTGAATATATAAATCAACTTATTACTTGTCGGATATCGGGACAAGGAGCGTAGCAAGAAACCACAAGCGTACCCGGCGCTTTAACAACATTGTTTCCAATTCGTGCAGCCATGCTAAGGGAATCCTTTCCTCCGTCAATTGCGATTCCTAATTCATTCATAATTGAACACATAGCAGAACATGCATCGTATAAAGCTGCACCTTCTCCAGGTAACTTAGCAGCCCACATCCAATTTCCACTGCATTTAACGTCCTAACAAAAAAAAAAAAAATAACTAAAAATAAACATTTATTAAATTAATATTCATAAATAAATACCTGAATATCGGAGATACGTGCAAAGACTAAATTATTCAATGCTTCTGCTACGGTCATTCGGGCTCCAGCAGCTGGATTTATGAGACCTTTTATCGGTTGTTCTCCGATAGAAGTTGCTATACCAACCTAGCACATAATATTAAATTTATAAATATATTGCTAGGATAAAACATATATTAAATCTACTACATTTTTTTTATTCCCATTACGTCTTTCTTTCTTATATTTTTTTACCGTTGAAAAGTGAGAAATTGCCGTCACGGCAACATCAGCAAGGGGAGTATGCAGAGGGCCAACGCATTGCTGCTGTGCAATTAATCCAGTAACACAACGATCAACTTTGTTAGTTAAATATCGTTTGCTTGCTACCGAAGGCAATCGTAGGACTCTTTCCAGAACAGCTTGTACGGATAAGTTTGTTGGTAATTTAATAGCAGGTAATTGAGTCACTTGTCTTTGAAGATTAAAAGTCTATAAAGATATAAAATAGTTATCGTTTGAACTTAATTAAATTTAATAAATTTTATTATATTTTTTTTCACCTTTTGAGGCATTTTTCCAAGCACTAATTCTAAATCCAAGTCAACTGGATGCCTTTTTTTAAACTCGTAATTCTCGTTTAAATATTTCGATGGATCACAATCGTCCTCTTCTGAAAGAATGATTTTTCCATTTCCTGTGACAGTCCCTACAAAATTGATAGGACATTTCTCTCGCGCTGCTATTTCTTTAAGTAAATTACTGTCCTCTGATTTGCAAAGAATTGCGTCATTTTCTTGATATTCGGCACCCCATAATTCCAATGTACTAATGCTTGGATCGCCCAATTCAAATTTCTTCGTGAAGATTACTGCACCCGTGGGTTCTACTAATTCTTTCAAAACGTTGCCTAAAGTAATTTCAAATGAAATTAATAATCTAAAATTATAACACTTTACAATTATATTTTTTGAGAATATCTTTTACCATTGCCTCCAGCTCCTTGGTCGTGTATACTAAGTATTGGATTCTGTTGTCCCATTTCAATGCAAGCACGTACAACTCTATTCAATTTTTGTTCCATTTCAGGATCACCTCTTTGTACAGCTCCAAAATCCAATTCCGTTTTGTTATCACCTTGCACCTAACGAAATAATAATTTTCTTAATTTTTAATGAACTATGGAGAAAGTGCGTTATTATTTTTTTACCTCAATAGAACTAGCTGAACCGCCTCCTACGCCTATTCTATAAACAGGACCACCAATTTTAATCACCTCCATACCTAAGATACAGAAACTTTCAATTTTTATATGTCATTGTACAAAGAAATCCTTCAAGTTTTAATTTTCACTCACCTTTTTCTGGCAAAATTTTTTGAGACATATCGGCATCCATGGTACCTAATCCTCCACTAAACATTATGGGTTTAATCCATTCACGTCGCGTACCAACTTCATCCGTCATTCCAAATGAACGAACAAAACCAGATATAACTGGCTCTCCAAACTTATTGCCATAATCAGATGCTCCATTACTAGCTTCAATTATAATCTCTAACGGAGAAGCCATATTATTAGGATATGGGAGACCTTTCTCTTCCCATGGCAAATCGTAATCTAAGAAAGAGATTTACGATTTAACAGAGATAACATATCTTTCTATGTATATAATTAAATAAGCTGTATAAAATACAATACCTGGGATATGCAAATTACCAATAGAATAACCAGCTGTTCCAGCAATGTAATATCCTCCCCTACCAATGCCTTGAATATCTCTCAGTCTTCCTCCAGTTCCAGTCGTAGCTCCACTGTAAATTGCAATAACACTTATGAAGTATATTATAAAGTAAAGAACATTACAAGATATTTCAAAATTATTTACCTAAATGGAGCAACCCCAGTTGGAAAATTATGAGTCTCTGCAGTGAATATCAGATCATGATTTACATCTTGCAAATGGAAAGAACTGCATGTATGAGTTCTCATTGGCCGTAAAACTTTCGTATGAAAACCCTTAATTGCACTGCTATTATCGCTAAATTTAATTGTATTATTTGGATTAGAATAATTTTGCGTCTCTACGATCATATCGATTAAAGATTGTTTCATCTCTTCGCCATCGATGATCATTCGACCTTTGAAGAACCAGTGACGACTATGTTCACTATTAGATTGTGCTAAATCAAAACACTCAACACTAGTCGGATTACGCTTCAATTTGTTGAGAAATAAATCTGTATAGAAATCTAAGTCCCAACTATCAAATGCCAAACCTAAACATATTTAAAAAGAATTGAAAATAAGTTAAGTACTATTTTTATGTTCAAAATATGTACCTAACTTAGAATTCACTTTTTCTAATACTGTTCTCCCTTCTTCCAAAATATTAACTTCAAACCAATCTTCCGGTCTAAATCCATGATCAAAAGTTTCTATTGTTTTCATATATCTGCATTCAGTCATCTTGTCATGCAATACATCTGTTATCTGAATAAAGGAATAAGTATAAGAGATATACATAATTTATATTAAATAAACACTATTATAGTTACATACAGCATCTTCAACTTCCTTATCAAGTAATCCATTATGCGTAATGCAATATCTAGTTACTGCTTCAATTCTTGTTACTTTGTTTAAATGTACAGATCTACAAATTGATACAGCATTGCTACAAAATGCTGTAGAAAAATTCAACCTGTAACAACATAAAAATTATTTAAATTCATATTTTACATACACATTATTTAACTAAAATAATTAATTTTTCTATCATTTATCTTACCTTGGTCCAATTTCAATAACAAGACAGTTGCTTGATTTTTCATTGAATGCACTAAAATTCTTCAAATTTTGTGGCTCTAAAGGAGGAGTTAAAATCCATTTTAATACTTTTAATTCTTCTGCACTTAAAGGTTCTTTAATTTCAATGTAGTAACACAATTCTGTTTCTAAGCCACTAATCAGATTTGTTATTTGAACAAGACTATTGAACTTGCTTTTTAACTGGCCTGATTTTAGACCAGGTACTTTGTAGAACCTTATAATATTCATAATTTAAGAACTGAAAATCATAGAATAATAAAATACACTGTAGAAAATACGAAGACTGAATAATGATATACTATGATGTACTGAATTGATGATGATTGATTACAATTATTAAGACTTATAATATTCATAATTTAAGAACTGAAAATCATAGAATAATAAAATACACTGTAGAAAATACGAAGACTGAATAATGATATACTATGATGTACTGAATTGATGATGATTGATTACAATTATTAAGACTCCCTAGAGTGAAGTAACAAGCGAGCCAGTAAATTATCTTTATCTATCAGTGTAATAATTGCAAAATAGTATGTCTGTATCATAATAATAATATCTCAGAGTATGAGTTGAGATCAAAAGGGTATCATTCCCTAGAGTGAAGTAACAAGCGAGCCAGTAAATTATCTTTATCTATCAGTGTAATAATTGCAAAATAGTATGTCTGTATCATAATAATAATATCTCAGAGTATGAGTTGAGATCAAAAGGGTATCATATTCAACATAGTACATATTTTCTATTTCTATTGAAATTATATATTTTATTTTAACTATAAATTATTTTTTTATCATTGAAAATAATTAAAATTTTTATTTTAATTTGATTATGAAATATGGATATTAATATCATTAAACATTTTTAAATAAAAGTAATTGTTGTTATTGCGTCATATTTTACAAAACAGATTTGTTATCATACTAGTCATAAACAAATAAGAAAACATATTTTTGAAAAAAGAAAAAAATATCTGAAAGCAAAAGTAAAAGTGAAATAATTTTACTGTTAAAAATATTTTAANTTGAAAATAATTAAAATTTTTATTTTAATTTGATTATGAAATATGGATATTAATATCATTAAACATTTTTAAATAAAAGTAATTGTTGTTATTGCGTCATATTTTACAAAACAGATTTGTTATCATACTAGTCATAAACAAATAAGAAAACATATTTTTGAAAAAAGAAAAAAATATCTGAAAGCAAAAGTAAAAGTGAAATAATTTTACTGTTAAAAATATTTTAAGTAGAGTAGAGAATAAAGAATAATTGCACTATATTATATGATATTGAGTTAAATTGTATAAAACTAAAAAACTGTTGAAATAATAGCTGAAAATAAAATTACTTACTATTAATAATGTTTTATTTGTTCAATTTGAGTTAAATTGTATAAAACTAAAAAACTGTTGAAATAATAGCTGAAAATAAAATTACTTACTATTAATAGTGTTTTATTTGTTCATATATAATATATACATATAGATATTTTTTTAACATCCTGTTCTTTTAAGTCTTAAGCAACAGGTTTTTCACGTGTATCGTATAATTATTCAAATTAATGGAATGATGCATAACCTTGCTGTTCTTTTTCACGTGCTCTTTTACTTGTCAATAACATATGATACTTCTTCATAGAAATTTTCGCAGAAACAAAGTTTAAAGGTAATGAAAAAAATATTTCGATATTTTGTTTACTCTAGTTCGTTTAATAGCTTCTTTTTCCTCATAAAGATGAATATATTTCATAAATTGTTCCAATATGCACATTTAAAAATTATAAACATTATAAATATTTTATTGCAAGTAAAAAAAGAATACTGAAGTGCTTTTGTATATATTGTCGTATATAATTTATTCTAATTCAATATTTACAGAAATATTTGCGTAAAAAAGATATTCGTTTTATCTATCCAAGGAAATCGTAATTAGAGACGTCCTCAAATTGTTGATTTTGTGGATTACCAGGAGCCATGGGCCTTGTGGTCATTTGCCCCCTAGGAACCATCTGTTGCTGTAAGCCAATTACTTGCCTATACTGCGGTTGTGGCTATAAGATTCGAAATATTTTCAGTTAAAGATACATTTATATTCATCTTCAAGTCATAACTATTGCAATGTGTATAATAATTCATACTTGTTGTAACAAATGTCTAAGACCAATGTTCGGAACGGGCCTCATCAAAGGCCTCGGAGCATTTGCTTGTTGATTCGTCATACCGGCAGGATTTAGTGCTCTTTGGGCTTGTTGAGCCTGTAACAAATTTTATTCGTTTGTTTCGTTTCTTCTTCTGTGCAAAGCTATACAACAGAATGTATGATAACTTCTAAAAAACAGTTCACCTCCAACTGTTGTTTATATTGCATTTCCTGTTGCTGTGCTACTTCTAGATTCTGTTGAATCTATAAAGTTAATTATATTATATGAATTCTGTGAAGTTTAGTACGTGTTCTGGTTTCTTTATTTTTTCTTTTTTTCGTATGTCGTTGTGATTATTTTTTTTAGCTTACATTTACTTCCAGTTGCGACTTATATTGCGCCTCCTGTTGCTGTGCGGCTTCTAACGTTTGCCGTAGTTGTTGAATTTTCAACAAATTTTGTTGCCTGGCCATTTCTATGTTATCAAATGGTGGCCTTTGCTGTCCTATCATCGCACCAGAAGCTGGAGCCACTTGGGGACCAGTAATACCACCACTCTATCAGGATATTAATAAAACAAATGTTTCATTTTTATTATTTGATTATTTTTGTATATCTATGTAAATAGCATTTATTTAAAATTCCTAATTTTTCAAATATTATCTATGTATAAACCTAATTATTTTAAATCTACTTTATTTATATTCATGGTATCTTTATTTTACCTGCATATCTATTTGATTCTGAGGGCCAGCGGATGAAGTTAATGTTTGTTGCGGAGCATTCGTAGAGACCACATTTTGAGTTATTTGGCCTCCTCCCATAGCTATAGGATTTGTTTGTGACATAAGAATACCTCCCTGAGAAGTGCCTGTAGTGGGCATTGCACCAGCTATGGCATTTCCTTGAGCAGTTCCAGCCTGATGTATTGATTACATTTGATATATTAATTATAAGGACATTTAACATAACACTTCAAAATATAAATTTTGACTTACTTGTCCTTGCCTCATGGAAGCATGCGATGTTTTTTGTTGCTGTATTACTTTTCGAAGTCGATCTACAAAACCAGTTTGATCATTTGGAATGAATCCCAAGTATGTTCTTCTTTCAGCTGTATAGAGAAGAATAAGTATTTTTATGTCACAAGCTGCTTGCAAGAAAGTAAAATGGACACAACCCGCCTGAAATATATATTTATTTTTATCAATAATTAAAAAAACCTTTTTTTACTTTATTATATTATATATATATATATATATAGTGTAATATACTAACAAATCCCGAATTCATAACTTTTGTTAACGATTCCAATGCTTCGCAGGGTGTTGGATGAAACAAAACGGATTTGGAATTTTTTAAATAGGTGCCACCGATATTTCCTATTAATTGTTTGGGCATCAGCTGCATAATTAATTTCTGTGGCCACGTATCCGCTTTCCTATAACAAAATTAATTAAGTTAAATTTGTAATAATTCGCGATTATTAACATTTAAAAAAAAACTTACAATTCTGGATCTCCATCTTTGCAATTTGCGGAAACTTGACATGGGAGATGTCTAGTTTGTTTTGGTGCATCTGGAGTTGTTTTAGCTTTTTCAACCCATTCAATAATACCCTGCCATATCGTTTGTCTCTCACGTGGTGTGCTAATTTGCGGTCCTGGTCCTACCGTGCCAACTGTTACATTACCCTTTAACAATCGCATTAATGTGATTCGTATTTCTTTTTTTCATCTCATAAATATTTCAACTTTTTTTTTTTATAATTGAAGTAACATAAAATACCTGTGTCTGAGGATGCGTTATTTGCTGTTGTTGAGTAACCGATGATACAGATGCTTGTGTCTGAGAAGCAGTAACCGTTTGTGGTACTTGTGTAGGCACAGATTGACTCACACAAGATACCGTAAGTTGCGGTCCAGCTTGTCCGTGTGTTGGCTGAGCCGTTATTGGCATTGAAGATGGTTGCTGGACATTTTGTTGTTGTTGCTGCTGCTGCTGTTGTTGTTGTAATTGCATTGTTATTCTCAATTGTTGTTGTTGAGTTAATTGCTGCTGCTGCTGTTGTTGTTGCTGTTGCTGCTGCTGTTGTGCATTTGCAGCCATAACATTGGTATTTGTCACTATAAAATGCACATAAAATGCATATTAATTTTCCGAATAAAAATAATTAACAAAACATTAGAAAGTAACATTTTTACCATCCATTCGTTGCCCAAACGGAGGTACATTGAGTCCCATTGAAGGAGGTGGTTGGTTCAATTGCGCTATTAAAGCACTGCTTTGTGTATTTGTTGGGCCTGTTGGCACAAATGGTGGCAAATTCCGCCATCTAGGTTGACCTGCTCTTGGAGGATGATAAGTTGGCGGAGCAGATATTTGAGGATTATAAGGAGGTCGGCCAGTGTTCATTGCAGCAGCCATTGGTACTACTGTTGGATGAACTGAAGTAATATTTTGAGGAGTTTGACTTCTAAATGGAGGAACTTGAGGTTGAGCCGGTTGTGCAATATTCTGTTGCACCTGATTGGTAGTCGGACTGTCGTTGCTCTGTAATGGACTCAATGGAATTTGGGCAGCAGTACCTGGAGTAGTATGAACAGCTCCACCAATTGTAGGACTGACAGGTCTTTCTTTTAAATTATAATTGCGTAACAAGACCAAATGTCGTGGATCTTTAGCATAATTTTTTGTCTGTGATGATTGCAGATCACCTCCGGCTTTTTCAAATAACTTAAATAGCGCAGGTATTTTTCGAGGTGACAATATGGAGAGATTAATGTTTCTCTGAAAAAAAAAGAAGGTTTATTTTATCTGAGTTTAAATTGTAATCTTTATCCATGTAATTAATTGCAATTTACTTCTTGATAAAGTGACGCCAACTGTTCTATAGTATGTCCAGCAAATTTATATGATTCCTGTATGACTGTCTGATACGGAGGAGAATTACAAATCAAGATACAATGTTTTTGCGATGCTGTATTTGGTTCACGACGTAATTGTAGATCCTCAAAACATTGTAGTCCAGTTGCAAGTCCTTCCCCAATATTTGCATAACATTCCCCTTTTCCTCCAACCATTCTGTTTACAAAAACATTAATAATAGTAAACAGAAACATTACCATTGTTTATCAACGAACTTAGAAATCTGTTTGTTAATGAAAAAAATTTCAAAAAAAAAATGTACGTACTCTAATTTTTCTAGTACAAGTAGTAATTTATGAGGATTTGCATATGGTCCAAAAGTCTCTGTACATGGTGCTGGTAAACAATCAGCAGCATGATATACTACTATCCCATACAGTGTTGTGCTATTTTGCTAAAAAAAAAATCTTTGTTATTAAATATAAAAAGAAAATGTTTAAAAAATAGGAAATATTCTAAAATATGAAACATAGTTAATGTTAATTTACCTCAGAAACATACTCTCTGTCTTCGATACCACCTTGACTAAAATACCTATATGATATAATGTTCTTTAATAAACATCTACACAGAAAACAAAAAATATTTAACAATACATTAATATACTTACTCAAGAGTAGGAGTAAGATAATTTGTTTTCAAATCATTAAGGTAAGCTCCATTAACAGCTGTTCCCTCAATTACAAATATTACGTCAGCTTGTATACCATGTTCAGTAGGGCCCGCAACCATTTTTACTCCACTCTTTAAAATATCACAAACAGTATGTAAAAAGAAATGATATAATACTTTTGACACAAACACGATACATAAATCACAGTTGTTTTTTTAAAATATCATGTTAAAATTAAATAACACAAGGAAAGTTTTGTCTTTACGTATTTTTAAAGTAATAATATTTATTTTACAATGATATACTTATTTGAATCCTTATTTAATCTTTTTAGTTTTTAGTACTCAATTAATATTTAATTGCAAATTACATCAATGCACAGCATGTAATTACGTATTTTTAAAGTAATAATATTTATTTTACAATGATATACTTATTTGAATCCTTATTTAATCTTTTTAGTTTTTAGTACTCAATTAATATTTAATTGCAAATTACATCAATGCACAGCATGTAATATGGGACTTACTAAGAATTTACGAGACAAACATTGACATCGACGACTATATCACTTCATATTCATTACTAATTACATATTAGAATTAGAATCTTTTCAGTAGTATAGCCGATCATTTGTCAAACAGTTTGTAGGTTATGCTTACCCACTATGTATAATTTTTTGTAAACATTAATTAATTTCATTACACCTGTTGCTAATACAATATGAAATAAAATATGTTAATATATTACGTATTTTTAAAGTAATAATATTTATTTTACAATGATATACTTATTTGAATCCTTATTTAATCTTTTTAGTTTTTAGTACTCAATTAATATTTAATTGCAAATTACATCAATGCAAGTTAATATATTACGTATTTTTAAAGTAATAATATTTATTTTACAATGATATACTTATTTGAATCCTTATTTAATCTTTTTAGTTTTTAGTACTCAATTAATATTTAATTGCAAATTACATCAATGCATAGCATGTAATATGGAACTTACTAAGAATTTACGAGACAAACATCGACGACTATATCACTTCATATTCATTACTAATTACATATTAGAATTAGAATCTTTTCAGTAGTATAGCCGATCATTTGTCAAACAGTTTGTAGGTTATGCTTACCCACTATGTGTAATTTTTTGTAAACATTAATTAATTTCATTACACCTGTTGCTAATACGATATGAAATAAAATATGTTAATATATTACTATTACACTACCATTGATACTATTACTATTATTATTATATAATTTGTACTGAAACATTAAATAGCACAAACCATTTTAAGGTGACGGTTTCTAAGTTTGCCTCATCAATTTTAGAGATTTAAGTGATTCCAAGAGAAGACAGTTTCATGTAAAGTACAAACGAGAACACTTCACGTAGAATACAAAATTTTCAAATTCGTACATATACATATTTAATAAAAGAAATGTCAATATAACGCACAGACTGATAAAATGCTCACAAGAATATAAAAATTTCAAGATTACGAATGTATCCTGATTTTTGATCACGTTCATGGAAAGGATGCTTAAATTACCGAACTGATGAAATTCAAGATACTCTGATCACCTTCTAGTATGTATATTCATTGTACGTGGCCAGGTCACGTGATTATAATCGTTGTTTCAAAATAATTCAATTTGTAAACAAATTTACGAATTGTATTAATATAATTGTATATATAATAATGTAAAAATTAGTAAATTAGTAAAAAGAATTTAAAAGGTGTATTTTGTGTATAATTTGCATGTTCTTATAATCAGAAAATAGCTGAAAGATCGGTGGCAATACAAGTAAGTTTATTAAACAATTTTTGAATGTATTTTGTACAAAGAAAAACTTATTGTTATATATTACAAAAATAAAATAAAAAATATATATTTTATATTTTACAAAAATAAAGTAAAAAATATATATTTTATATTTTAACAAAAATGTACAAAATGTGAGGTTAATATGAATACTATTAAATGATCGAATATAATGGATAATTATAGTTATTTGGTATGGAGCAACTAAAGTGGACAACCCCAATTAAAAATGGAAACGGACGTGAAAATTTTTTAACTAAAAGTCCTGTGATATATAGAACTCCTGTAAAGCAATATTGTACAAATGCAAAGCATAGAGCATATCAGAGTAACGTGAATTCACTTAGAATGCTTCCAAATCACATTACACCCCCATCAGGTTTGACAAAGTTTATAGCAAGAAACCCATTTGAGACTGATTTAACTAATAGACTGCATTTATCTGTGATTAGTCCAACTGTCTTCAGTAAGGTGATTTTCCAGAATGTTTATTGAAATAGTTTAATGAAATTATGTTTTAACAGTCATGCTAATAATTGTTAATAATTATCCTTAGGTATCAGAACGATCTCAACAATCGCCAGACTTTGAATGGAGTGTAGATGAGTTGGCGTTGATACAGCCAGCAAAAATAGAAGAATTTCCCGTACAACAAATACATTGCACAGATCCAGAGACTGAAATAAAAGCTCAAGCAGCCATTGATCGATTCTTCAATGAAAATGAAATAATTCCAAGCCCTTGGGAGATAAAGAAAAAGGAGATTAGAACAACAGTAGAGGTGGATACTCCTGCAAAAGCTATTGGCAACCTGAACTCTGAATCTTCCAAATCGAAGAAAGATGGTATTATAAGTAACTTGGCAATCTATTTTCTATTTTTGTTTTAATTTTGTTATTGCTTTAGGTTGGAGTCAAACAGTATTAACTTTTCCATCCGAACTGCCAGCTCATGTTATGGAAATTTTAAAACCTTACTTTACATTCATTCAAGTAAATATTATCATTATATTAACCTTACTTTTGGACGTACATTACAACTTTTTTTACGTACGTTACAACTTTGCACTTTTGTTGCTTTGCTTTTAGGAGCAAAATGTCGACAATGACGATGCGAATTCTAGTAATAGTTCCTTAAGACGAAAGTTGTTTTTTAATCATGAAGATTATGTAGATAATGATGAAAATTCCTCAATCTCTATATCATCATCAGTAAATATAAATGAATCTGTAATATCTTCCAGTCCTCCACAGAGTGGAATGTTGATTCATGGTTCACCATTGAAGGTAAAAACTTCTCTAATTAACTTTATTGTTCTTCTTTATATAAACTCTAAAGTATAAAATCTGAATTCAAATTATTTTTTTTTTTTAGTATTCGCCAAGCAAAAATTGTCATCGCGATGCGTCAAAAATAATCACAGGGGATTTATCGCCTCCTAATATATCTCCTATACACAGTACAATAAATAGAATGTCGTGTGAAAGTATGAGATCTCAATCTCGTTCGGTTGCTCGATTGAATTTTAGTATGGACATGAGCATAGATCCATTTAGTATGCAACATAAAGAATTATCAAATAACCATTCTTTAGGTAATAATTTCAAAGCAATTATATGATTTTCATTAAAATATCCAAATAATGTTATTATTTGCAATAACTATGTACTACATGTTTCAGATGAATCCCCTATTAAAATAAACGCAGATAAGAAAGTTGACAATTTCTTAAATCTAGAAAGCAATTCCACATGTATTGAAGGTGATACCGAAACAGAAATAAAAATTCTAGCAAAGAATTCAACTCAAATTGAGCACAATTTTGAGAATACAACTTCAAAATCGAATGTTAAACATAATACTGCTACCGACACATTTAAATGTTTGACTAATTCATACAAAGTGAATGCGAACGAATGTTGTATGTTCCAGCAGGTGAACACAATATTAGGTATTTCTGATGTGCAAAGCGTCTCGAATTCTGCACAAGACACTGGTTATCAAACTTACAGTATGAACAGTGCAACGAACGTTGATAGTTATAATACTCCAGTAAAGCAAAAAGCTTATTGGGAAGATCGTATTTTAATAGCTGATGGTGAATTTTGTTTGCCTGATTGGAAAGAGAATATAAAGAATATATTTAGTTCTACTCCATCACGGTCGCATAGAGATAATATATGTTAGATAAATTTCTTTTATATAAAAAAAATTTGTATAATCCAAGAATGTCTTTCATTTTTGGAAATGAAATTAAAACAAATAATTTGCTCAAACGCTTAGAAAAAAAGTTTAAAGCATAATTTTCTACCTATAATTAAAAACAATATTATTATTTATATTTTTCATACTTACGATTTTATCTCAATACGTCAATATGTTTTATTTCTTGATTAAAGTTTATAACACATAGATTTTAATATATATGTATATATACAATTCTTAATTTTTCACTGATTGATATCATTTACAGTATATTTTATTTTATATGTGCAAATATCGAAATTTAATACTGGAATATATAGAATGTATGTTATATTTCTATATTAAAATGTGTAATAATTAACTCGAAATTGAGAAAGCAATGGATAGAGGAAAACAAGCAAGTATTGTGACAGATATCAGTTCGATGGAAAACACGTTAATCATCGATTGCAATGTTTATAATGATTGTACATAACAATTGAATGTACTTGTTTTAATCTTGTGGAAATTAAATATACATATATCTAATATCTCGAGTCCCTTCCATCTTAAGAGCATTCGCCATTGAATTATCAATTTTTCATTTCAATTGTTTTCATCGTTTTTTTCAACTGAAACATTTGTGAATTAATGCACAACCGTTTCGGCAAAATTCGCATACAAAATTTCAAGTAAACCAACTCGAACTAACTTCAATAAATAAAAGAATATTTTTAGAAAATCTTACAAACCTAACATGAACGCGAACTTAAAAGCCTGCGTTTCTATAAAAGAAGAGCAATTTTACATCTTAGAAGTTTTCATCGATTCCGTCACTTTGTACGCCGAGAAGTTGCAGAAAATCCCTCCGAACGAGCTAGGCGTTGATCTCCAATTTATCGATATGCCATTGTTTCGAATCTTTCAAACTGCTTTCCTCTTAACCAAACCGGACAGATCGAAAGAGATAACACGCGGCCACGGTTTGCACACCGTGAACTTCAACGCCGGTAAGATATACTTGTTCACCAAGAACCCTGGCGAGCTTGTAGAAAAAATGCGATCGAAACCGTTATTACTGGACGTGTATAGAATCAAAGAGATCGTTGTCTGCCCCGAGGAGGTGTTAAAGGATCCACTAGGGAACTCTGTAATTCCAGTGCCAGGCTGCCTCTGCGACTACGTGATGATGCCGGGCAACGATATATTTCACCTGCCGAAGCCGTACGAGATTAAAAATACTTTTTGCCTCGTGGACGAGGAATACAGACCGACCGGTTACGTACGCATCTTCCTCAGGATGACCTGTTTCGGGACGTACATCGTCCATCCGTTTTCAATCGTCGACAAGAAATTGTTATTCAAGAACACTGGCTCTTTCAACGAGTTTTTATGTACCAAAGTGCCGTATCTAGACGAAGATGAGAGAAGAGCTTCCGAGGCAGGTGCAAAGTTCTGCCTGCCTGATAAAGTGCCCGAGGAGAGTGAACTGGACACACCTCCGAGGCCGGTTAATATAGCCGGTTTGATACTCGCCTGTAAAGAATTGTCGCGGAGAGACGGATATCCCTCGAATGTCATTCCGCCGAACTACCCGCCGAAAATACCACAGGTACACGTCGAGGAAGTTCCATTTGACATTGACAAGGCGAGACGGAAAGAATTCAAAGAGATAATTGAAGAGGAACCTGGTATCATCGTTGGTACAGAATTTGTTACGAAACACAGAGCGCAGAGATGTATCAATATCGGATGCGCTGGTAACATTTGCTCCGGTCAAAAGTAGCCATAGATACATTTATGTTATTTCTTTGTAAAAAATTGACGATCCTGCGAGGAGTCGAGCCTAACAAAAAGAAGTCGAAATATAAAGAAACAACATGCGTGCATTACAACTGAGCAAAGGTTCGTTCGTGACGTTTCAACCGTGTAGTACGCAAACGACTACCAAAGATGTCGCATCGGTGTTACCTCCACTCGCGGGCTGTAAGGCTGTAAGTCACTTTCCGTGCGGAACCAAATACAGTGAGGTGTAAGCGAGGGACCACTCCTTCCAATCATGAGATTTTTTCGAAGTTGCACGCAACGAGTTCAACAACACTGAGGGAAAAGCCGAGTTTTCGGGATCGCGCGGACGCGTGCCAGCGACGCAATTAATTGTGATATGTGGATTTGACTGGAAAGTAAAATAATTCGTTCGAGGTAAGCCAGAGCGAATTATCAGTTTACTTGAACGTGTATTTTGGGCGTTGACCGCTAGATCATGATGCATAACACATAACGTTTCTTCCTTCTTCAGCTCCATTCTTCCGAAGATATGAAGAATCCCTTTCACTCGGTGTAAATATTGTCACGTACAGTTTTAATTGTTTTAATTATGTTGTAGAAAATGTGGATCTGGATTCTGGTGTTAACCTTTGCGTACGGGAACGGCCAGTTCCCGCAAGAACCTAGCGAATCGACGCGTACTCCTTGGAATCGGTTCGACGACAGAGATCAAACCGGATTCGGATTACGAGGTTCCGGAAACTCAGTCGACAATGTCATAATAAAAGAGGCGTAAGTTTTGAATATGAACGACACACATGGCGATGTGCCATTTTGAAATCAATAATTAAATCATAATATCAAAAATACGTAAAATATAATTAAGAGTAAAGAGTACCAACAATTGAGTATACGATGATACATTGAAGTGACTGTGTACAATTATTTTTGTAGTACTTACTTCGTGGTCGCATCTCGAATGGTTAGACCAGGACAGATCTACCGATTAGACGTAAATGTCTTGTACAGTCCACTGCCAATGATGGTACGTTCGTCCATTCAAAGGAATGGAGTAGAGATAGCCGCGGACTTTCAAGAAGTAAAGGAGGGCATACCGGAAACTCTGATGATGAGATTGCCACCTACGTCCGTTAACGGGGAATACAGATTAAGAGTGGAGGGAACGTACAACAGCCTGACTGGGGGCCAAGCATTTTTAAACGAGACCAAGCTCACCTTTTCGCAACGATCAATGACTATATTCATTCAACTGGACAAACCTGTGTACATGCAAGGGGAAACTGTACGATTCAGAAACATACCGATTGATACTGAACTCAAAGCATTCAACAATCCCGTGGACGTGTACATGTTGGACCCGTACAGAAGAATAATGAGAAGATGGTTGAGCAGACAGAGTAATCTGGGAACGGTGTCTCTGTCCTATCAGTTGTCCGATCAACCAGTTTTCGGAGAATGGATTATACAAGTGATAGCTCAAAGTCAAGTGGAGGAGAAGACTTTCCTGGTCGAGGAATATTATCAAACGCGTTTTGAAGTGAACGTCACCATGCCCGCGTTCTTTTTTGACAATGATCAATACATAACTGGCATAGTCCAAGCAAATTACACCAGCGGTGCGCCAGTGAGGGGGAATTTAACTCTAAAAGCGCGCATCAAGTCGCTGGATAAAACGTACACGGAATCTGGCTCTGAACCAGTGGAGAGATACTTTTATTTCGACGAGTATTACCCCGCGTGGTTGAAAGTTTCGAATTATTTGGAAAACAAGATTCCCGTGCTGAGATTTTTCAACGGGACCTATCATTTCCGGTATCCGATGTCGGAGTTGTTGAACTTCGTACCAACTGCGAGCGGGATGGAGATCACCGTGACCGCGATAGTCGGCGAAAGATTTTTAGACGAGATAATCACCGGTTACTCCACGGCCCGGATATTCAACTCCACCACGAAGATACGATTTCTGGGCGGTTCGCCGCAGGTTTTCAAGCCGGCGATGCCATTTGTCGTGAACTTGGTAGCGTCGTTCCACGACAATTCGGCGTTGAGGCCAACGCAGTTGAAAGGTGCTGTAATGGAGATCCGCGCGGATATCGATATGAGAGCCGGTGGCCGTAGAATACTGGAAACGCAATATCTGAAACATTCGGCCGACAACGAGGCTATTTGGTCAACCAGGATCGACTTAAGGAAACAGCTTGGCCTCGAGCACAACACGGATCACGCGCAGCAAATTCTCAACGATATCACCTCTATGAAAGTATTCGCTTATCTCACCGACGGCGAAGGATTCAGAACGCAGACTGAATTGCTACTGTTGGCGCACGAGTCGCCGAATCAACAGCACATAAAAATCTCAACGTCCACGGAGAAGCCCCGAGTCGGCGAGTACATGATATTCCACGTTCAAACGAATTTCTACATCGACACTTTCAACTATCTCATCATGGCGAAAGGTACGATACTTCTGGCGGGGCAGGACAACATGCAGCACAATATAAAAACGATCGCCGTTCCCCTGAGTGCGGAAATGGCCCCCGTTGCGACTGCAGTCGTCTACCACGTTGGACAGTACGGTAACGTGGTGGCTGACTCTCTGACCTTCTCCGTCAATGGCATTTCACGCAACAACTTCACCGTGTTCATCAACAACAAGAAAGCTAGGACAGGTGAGAACGTTGAGATAGCCATTTACGGTGAACCAGGAGCGTACGTCGCTCTCTCAGGCATAGACAGATCTTTCTTCACGATGCAAGCAGGCAACGAGCTGACTTACTCCAACGTTATAACGAAAATGGCCCATTTCGACGAGGAGACGAACGGAACTCATTCCCACACGTGGCTGTTCCACGAGGGTGACCCAGACGAGGTCGTTTACTTCCCATCCTCTACCTTTGGCATAGACGTCAACAGAACGTTCGAGTACATCGGTTTAGTTGTGTTCACAGATGCCTTTATTTACCGAAGGCCCGACAACTGCAACGCGACCCAAGGATACAGGGAGTGCCTCTCTGGAAGATGTTACAGAATAGAGAAGAAATGCGACGGGGTGTACGACTGCGAGGATGGCACCGACGAGGCAGCCTGCGAGTACAGAAACGCCACTGACATCGCGTTGTTCAGGAAATGGCGGTTCAACAGGCTGCAAAGGCAATACGAGAACGTGTGGCTGTGGAAGGATATCAACATTGGCCCTCACGGTAGATACATCTTCAACATAGACGTGCCGAGGAGACCGGTCCAGTGGATGGTCACGGCGTTTAGTATGTCTCCAAGTATGGGCTTCGGCATGTTGCCAAAAGCCATCGGGTATATGGGCATATTGCCGTTCTACATCAACGTGGAGATGCCCAGTCACAGCAAACAAGGCGAGCAAATCGGGATCCGCGTCTCGGTTTTCAATTATCTGCAGAACAACATAGAGGCTGTGGTGGTTCTAACCGGATCCAAGGACTATAAATTCGTTCACGTCGAAGACAACGGTATTGTACAGTCGTACAAACCTCGCACGTCTTTCGGTGAACACCAGTTCTTCGTTTGGATCCCCGCTCAGGATGCTTCCATCGTCTATCTGCCTATCGTGCCAGTAAGGCTTGGAGATATCAAAATACACATCTATGCGACCACCGTGATTGGAAGGGACTCGGTCACCCGTACCTTGCACGTAGAGGCCGACGGCCTTCCTCAACACAGACATCAATCCATCCTGCTCGACCTCAGTAATCGTGCTTACGTGTTCCAGTATATGCACGTTAACATAACAGAGACACCGATCATACCCTATGACGAGAATCGTTACTACGTGTTTGGATCGAACAAGGCTGTGATAAGCTTGGTCGGTGACGTTGTCGGGCCGATTTTCCCGACCATGCCAGTCAACTCCACGAGCCTCATGAATCTTCCGATGGATTGCGCCGAGCAGAATATGTTCAGCTTCGCCGCTAACTTGTACACGACGTTGTACATGCGTCTGCTCAATCAACGTAACAGGACGCAGGAGAGGGAGAGCTTCTACCACATGAACATTGGCTATCAGAGGCAATTATCGTTCATGAACCCCGACGGTTCGTTCAGCTTGTTCCGCAGCGATTGGAACCAGTCCTCGCCGAGCGTTTGGCTGACAGCGTACTGCGCTCGTGTCTTGCAAGAGGCACGTTTCTACGAGTGGGAGAATTATCTCTACATCGACCCCGAGGTAATAGCCCAGGCTGTGTCTTGGTTACTGAAGTATCAAACGCCCGAGGGGTCGTTCTACGAGGTCACATGGATGCCCGATCGCAAGATGAACAGCTCTCTAAATTACGACAACGACATAATAGTTCATAGAAATATCAGTCTCACGGCTCATGTGCTAATCACGTTGCAAAGCGTGAAGGATCTGCCCGAGGGTCTAGGAACTCAAGTCGCTGTGAGTGCCGTCGGTGCGGTCAAGTGGTTGGAAAGGAACCTGAAGCTGTTGGAAGAGCGAGGGAAACCCTACGAGATAGCGATAGTGTCGTACGCTCTTTTGTTGGCGAAAGCCTCCACCGCAGGGCAAGCTTTCAACATTTTGTCCAGGCATGCCCGCAGAGAGGGAGGATTGACTTACTGGGGCAGGGAACAAGTACCTCTTCCCCCGTACAAGCTGGAAAATCAGAAACCGTTCCTTCTTCCCCGTTTGCCGTACACCTACGACTCGGAGAACATCGAGACCACCGCGTACGCCCTTCTGGTGCACGTTGCTCGACAAGAGGTGATGATAGAGCCAATAGTGAAGTGGCTGAACGCGCAGAGGCTGACGGACGGTGGTTGGGCCTCGACGCAGGACACCGCGTGGGCGATGAAAGCGTTGATGGATTACACGGTCAGGTCAAGGATTCGAGACGTCAGCTCGTTGACCGTCACCGTGGAAGCCACGGCTCTTCCAGGACAAACTAAAACGCTGTTTGTCAATGACAATAATCTTGCGAGGCTGCAGACCATAGAGGTAGTGTCTTACTTGGAAAATTAACACGGTTCTCTTCTTGACTGATTTCTCTTTTGTTTTTTCCTTTGTCGTAGATACCGGAAGCGTGGGGAACGGTAAAGGTACAAGCAAAGGGTGCAGGTTACGCAATTTTGCAAATGTCTGTACAGTACAACGTGGACATCGCTAAATTCATAACACAACCGCCTGTCAAGTCTTTCGACTTGGTAACGAGAGCGAATTTTCATGGCAGAAATCAGTCTCACATATCGTACCTCAGTTGCCAGAGGTAGTAACACCAGATATGTTTAAATGTTGTAACTTATTGTTTTTATACCAACTTTCCTTTTCCCCTCACCAGGTGGATAAATACGAACGAGTCTTCTCGTTCTGGAATGGCTGTGTTGGACGTGGCTATTCCAACAGGTTATATAATTCAACAACAAACATTGGATAGATACATTCAGTCGAAACAGGTGAGGAACCTTCAGAGGGCACGTTTCCAGGAAAGGAAAGTTCTCTTTTATTTCGATTACTTGGACCAGGAGGAAACGTGCGTGAATTTTACTATAGAGAGGTGGTTCCCCGTTGCGAATATGTCGCGATATCTTCCCATCAGAGTTTATGACTACTATGCTCCAGGTAACTGCTCGTAGTTAAATGATTAATGATTACTAAGATTTTTGCAACAGGTGAGTTTCTTTTTAAATATATATATATATATATATATATTTTTTTTTTTTTTATTTATTTTAAGAACGTTTCAACGAAAATATATTCGATGCCCTGCCCACTTACACGCTAAATATTTGCGAAGTTTGCGGCAGCTCTCAGTGTCCTTACTGTCCGATTTATAACACTGCCACAATGTTAGCCACGCCAACAGGTTTTCTGCTTGCGATTTCCGTTCTAGTTGTCGTGACGAGATACTTTCGAACACAGGAGTTTAGCGCTGGTTAATCTTTACATTTGCAACATACGATTTAACAAAACAAAAAAAGAAAAAAAAGGAAAAAAAAATGAAAAGGGAAAGGTGAATATCCTCAGTTTTATTTTTTACTTTGCATTGCCGTGTTATGTCAATTTTTCTTTCCACAAATCTCTGTCATTTTTTCCACAAGGTGCAAAACCTGAAAATGCACGTACACGCGATTAATTAAAAATAATTTTCCAAGTTCCAGTTAATTGTAATCATCCTCTTTTTTATTACTATTACTGCAGCATTTCATCACGTTCTAACGAAAAAATAAAATCCGTCCATTTGTAATTTTGTTAAGATATATATCGATAATTTTATATTTATATAATCTAGAAACTTTAATAAAAACACGTATTTTTATACATTTCTTAACTTCACAGTATTTGACGTTTTATATCGATTTATTCAAGTGTTTTCAGCGTTTTACGTATAGCTTGACGATTCAAAACCGTAGTTGAAACAATATGTTCTAGGAGGCAAAGAATTTCCAAGTACAAATGATACTTAGTCGAGATCGAGTTTTTGTAAGTGTGACACACCAAAAAAACAAATTTTTATAGATCTTTTAGTAATGACTTCCATTGTGAAATTATGTTCATCTTGTTCTTCTTGTTTTCAATCGATTTTTTGAAAATTCAGATTTTGTTCAATCTCANCGTGCCACGTTCTTTGCATTAATTACTTATGATTTGAAAAATCATGCTCATAAATCGTGCCTTCGCGATGCCTCTTGAACACTGTCAATTTACGAATCGAAGATTTACATTCCGATTGAGAAAAGTTGCTATCGATCGGGAATTCGTGTAAATAATAGGTTTAGAGAAAAAGATCTACGAATATCGATGTCATTCTAACGCATGCTTGTCATACTTTTCCGAGTGTAAGAAAAGAGAAGCATGACAATACATATGAGATATATTGTTCGAATGTATTTTGTCTCTAGAAAAAGTTTTATATTCTTCTGTATAGTTATTTGTCTGTTCAAATATCAAAGATCTATTTTTTAGTAATTGTGACAAAATAATGCATTAACTTGTAAGTTTTTTAAGAATGTTATATCGTTGAAAATGTGCGACATTTTTGCTTAATTGATCATTTATTCGATAATTCGTTAAAAGTTTTTTTTTTTATTTTTTTTTTTGTGTGTGTGTAAAAAAGAAATGATAAACATTTTTAAAAATATTGTCGCATATTTTCGAATGATGTAATAGCGCATATAATATTACTAATACCGTCCATGAAAAAGTCTGCTTTATAATAAAACAATAAGATGTACTAATATTAATAACTCGTTATAAAGCGAGCGCATACAGCCATCGCATCGTTTTTGTATCATTAAGTTTTTTGATGTTAAGACCACGAGTTTTTTTTTT
>NIPQ01092066.1:0-19588 GCA_002806875.1 Lepidotrigona ventralis hoosana | reverse complement strand
GAAAGAGAAAGATAGAAGACAGACTGAGGAACGTCTCTTGGCCGAATTTTTTTTTTTCTTATTTCTCTTTTCTTCCTCTTCCTTCTTTCTCCGAGTCTTTTATTCCCCTTTTTTCTCCCTTTCGTTCGAGTCGAGCTGCAGTTTCTTGAAATACCGGAACGATATTCCTTCGTGAACTCGTGCGAATAATTGAGAGAGAGAGAGAGATTCCCATCTTCCTTGTCGCAAAACAGACTCGACGACGCATTAGCTTGGTTAATGGAAAATTTTTCGAGCTCGGCGTACACGGCGTACACACAATGCGTATTTTTTATTTTTTGGAATTTTTTTCTTCTCTCTCTCTCTCTCTCTTTTCGACGCAAAGTCTGGATAATACGAGCGTGGAGGAATTTCCCGTTCTTTCAGAGAGATCGGAGGGAATCTCTTGCGTAATTGTTGATAGAAACGTGAGTTCTCCCGTGACTTTTCGCTTCTTGGAAATTGTTCGTGCGCCTGCAGACTGAGATTTAGATTAATAGTGGAAGTACTGATGTGTAATGTTGGAGAAATTGAAGTGAAAGGCGCGGGGGAACAGCTTGTAATACAATTTATAATCGAGTTTTCATTTTACGTGTATAGTGTATTCATAGTTGAAAGCAAAGGCGGAAACACAAGCTGTTACACAGTTAATAAACTCTATCGTTAAACTGCGTCTTTAATTTTATCAGAATTGTGAAACATTGCGAGTGATTCTGATTCAATGGCCACTCGTACCACTTTTCAATACTCAAACAAAATAGTATAATAATTTCACAGGTCTCGTACCACTTTTCAATACTCAAACAAAATAGTATAATAATTGTATAATTTAATGTAATAAAATTTAGAAATTAATGTACTTTTTGATATGCAAAATAGTATAATTTTGTACAATACGTATGAATATTATAAATTAACGCGTAAGAAGCTTCGACGTCGCAAAAACATTCTTGCGATCTCAATTTTCCAATTAAGATGATTCGAAGCAACTACTAATTAATTTCCAGCTCCATTTGTAAATTGCGCTTCGCTCAAACGGCTAACACTCGGTGGAAAAACATCCCATTAATCAGTCTCCAATTATAAATCACGACGAAGTCTCGCAGACCATTCAAGAACGCGTCCATTCCCAAATCAAATTACTCGAATCGCGAGTTTCGTTCGCACTTCGCCGTTCATTTTTCGAAACAACCTTTTTCGTCTAATCTAAATTTAATTCAAGTTTCCATTCTTTGTCTACATCTTCGAGCGGAGAATTCAGACTTAAATTACTTAATTTTGAAACTGTTTTTTTTTAGTTAACCCTCCTGCCCTATTTATATTTCTCTAACGTCGAAAAGTGTCTCGAGTTCGAACAAAATCTGAAAATATTTTATTTGTCAGCATGTGCTTGATCCTAAAGAGGAGAAGTTTTCTTCTCCTAAAAGAAAGCTTGAACAATCAGCTATCAGATTACTATTAATCTGAACTAGAGTTTCTCAAACTTTTCCACTTGGTGAGGAAATATTTTCGCGACTCTGGGCATACAGTATAGGTACATAAACTAGGAATACGAATTGAAACATTTGCCGACAATAAATCGTAAAGAAAATTTGCTAGAAAATAATTTCCTGATGGCAGAATGCTTTTGAATTAATTTTCAATCGTTGGAATTGCTCAGTTTTGCCAACATTTCTGTTTACTTCGAGACGCCCTGGTCTTGAACTGAAGTTAGCTGCGCTTTAGAATATTCACGTGTGTCCATCTATCGGTGGGAAACGCAACTACTCGTTGAGCCAGAGAAACCAATTGTTATTCAACGCTCAGAAAAGTACGACAACGAGAACGAAGGAATTCATTAGAGTTACCTCTACGATGCTGATGCAGATCATGAGATAAGGCGGTCGTATCCGGAAGTTAGGCTTCCGGGGCGGTAGCGGGTGCCTGGGTGTTGGTCTAGGCGTGACCTCGTCGTCCTTTGTCTTCTTGTACGAGGAGGTGACGATGATCGGCGATTCCGGTGAATAGGGCGAGCCTGGGCCGGAATATGTGGTGTCGGTGCAGTCCGACGAGATCGTCGACAGTGTTGGAGAGTTCTCCAGCAGCGCTGCCTCAACGTCCATGATGGCCTGTCTGCAAAAACAGATCGCCAACCTCTGTTAATCATCGCGTCGGAGAGATCTGTTCTTGGATGAATGAGCTAGTTGAGACGAATTGGGTAGAATCGGAACGAGTTAATATCAAAGGATAATTTTGAACTTTAAATTTGATGCTTGAGAGACGGAGATTGAGTTTACCAGTTGAGGACAAATGAATGGTTCTCTCGCGTTGGAATGGCGATATTTTTAGGTAGAGTATTCGGTTTGGAAATGGAAGTAAGAACGTTCAATTCGTTCAGTGTGATTTAGTTTTGGATTTAATTTTGAAATGTTAGAAGACTAAGAATTGTAGAACTTTAAATAGTCTATGCTGATAAGTGTTCTGGAATTTAATCAAATTTTTTTTTTTTTAAATAACCGCGGTTTATTTTTCGATCGAAAATTTTCATTATTCGTGAAATGTTAAGTTGGAATTATATTTATGAGATATAGTACATTTATTATTTTTCGACGATTAAAACACGAAGTTAGCGATTACAAATAAATACCGTGCAATCAGAAATCGTTTGAGAAACTGCTTAAAGACGTTCAAAGGACGAGTTGAAACAAAGTTTTAAAATTAATAACAAAATTAGGGCATTTTATTGCTGTATTTAATCAGCGTAATTTGATCTTATAGCGAGAACCCAAGGTTTTAACTTCTTAATTTTAACGCGGTTGTTCGTGTTTAACTTTCCTGGAACGAAATTACTTTATTGTCAATTTCTAAAAACAGAGTTTCCTGAATCTTGACTTTCTACGAATATCTTCATCCTGGAATATGAAGGGTAGAATTTTTCCGACTGATCTTTTTAGGTCAGGATGCGTTTATTCTAGGCTTCCAAGTGTACAACTTTCTAACTTTGATTCTCCTTTATTTTCAGCTTCAAAATTACAACCCCCATTCGTTATAATTATTCCACATTCCCAGAGAATCTTTATCTCTTTTACGTGAACAAAATTTCATTTACAATTTTAGGTTCAACTGGAATTTCAATCGATTTCAATACTATCTTCTTTCGACTCCTCTCAGCTGTTCAATTACATTTAGAAACGTTTCAAGTTTACGAGTCTCGTTTACGATAAAAAATTTTTCCAAATTTTTCGTAACAAAAAATCCGCAAGCTGCATCTCGGAGAATACGTTGTCATTTTTAAATTAATAAGAATTTGTTTTTACATTTTCAATTAGATATCAAGCATCGTCATTCTTACTGGAAGAAAATTGAAATACAAGGTCGCAGAAAAATTGTAAGTGTTGATTCAGTAATTATTTGTCTAATGAAATAAAATTCGCAGATTTCATTATTGAATAGTGAAAGCATACGGATAATTTTGACCGTCAATGTCCATCAAAGTTGAATTACACATCCTCGTTTGCGTTCCCAAAGTTAAATTTCGAAAGAGAAGGCGTCGAAAGATTAAGAAAGAAATTGAAAAATCACATTCAGGTGTGAGGTGCTGGTATAACGGAGAAATGTCAGCACTTCACCAGGCTGAAACGCCGCTCGATCATTGTCCAATTATCGCGATTAATCTCGCCACGGACTCGACTGATCTTAATTCATGAATCATCGCCCTCTTTTCAGAGTCTCTCTCTCCCTCTTACTTTTATTCTCTCGATATCATGCTCTATATTTCTCCTTCTACTCGCGATACTTCGGTGAAAATCGAGGAAGAAAAAAAGGGAAAGGAAGAAAGAGATGGAAAGTAAAGTAAGCGGAGTCTTCTCCCGAGAAATCGGGAATATTAATTAAACTGGTTTCGAAACGATACGATTAAAAAAAAAAAAAAGAAAAATGGATGAGGGAGATGGAAGGGAATATATAATTAGCGTATAGCGTAGTATAAGTCAGGTAACTAAATGGTTACACGCGTGTATGGTTTCCTGAACTTGGTTTAAGCCACAGTTTATTGCTAGGCATTAATTCGCGTGCGGTTTTAAGCATAGCGTTGCCTACAGTCTGAAGACGTTCTCTGGTTTTCTTGTTGAAACGATCTTTGATAGACTCGCCAATTCGCTGGCGCTTTTAACACTAAAATCGTCAAAATGACCAATTTTATAATTTTCCATTAGATATTTTATTGATGTAAAACAGTGTATTTTTTTTTTAAAGATTCGAATGATTCTTCGTAAAATAAATGAAAGCTTGCGTACCCTATTGTGTATTGTAAAAATGTTTCGTTTCTTTTACTTCAATGTCCTTGGTGGTTAAAGAAGAGTTAGAGAAGAGTAGATACTTTGTCATTTTCGTTATAATAATATAATAATATAATAATATAATAACTATAATAATATTATTATATTATATTATATTAGAAATAATGTATATTATTATATTTTAACTTAACAAATTAACTTTTTTATCAGACATCTAATGAGTTTGTAAAATATATTAATTTTAATTACCATATATAATAAGCTAAGATTAAGCTAACGATAAATTTAATAATTTTTATATAATAAAAAATTTTTAATATTAATTTTTTCAAAATTAAGAAAAATAGTAATGACATTATTATATTATTCGTTATATTAATATTATTATAGTTATATTATTATATTATTATAATATTATATCGTTAATAACAAGTGCAAGAGTGTTTAGAAAATATTCAATGTCTATCTATATATATATATTTAGATTTTAATATAATATGTAATACGTAATACGATATAATATAGCTAAATGTAGATTTGTTTCTTCCTGTGAATATTTAAAAGTTGTAAATAATAATAGATTTTTATAATCAATACGACGTAAAATATAAATTTGAGTATGTTGAGAAAATTATCTGGAGAATATAAAAGTGGAAATAATTGAATTTTGTGGTGAGAATTATATTTTCACAGAATAGTGGAATAAATATAATTCGTTACTTCATGGATTTCCTTTGAGAATAAATTTATTACTTAACGATTTACACAATGTAACATAACATTTTAACAATTAATAATACAGACATATTCTATTCTTCTTGAATATTTTGAAAATTATTAAAAAATTAAATCTTTCCTCGAGCTCTGCATCTCCTTCTGCCAATGTGTTGCCGACAGTGATCGTTAGTGGGATAAACTATTCAAGAAATTTAACAAAAACAACAGAGAACAATTCGCGAAGGGACGTTTCCAAACGTGAAAATTCTTACCGAAGGGCCAGAGGTGGAAGCAAACCAAATAAATTCTAAATACCAATGCCGAATTCGCAAAAAAAAAAAAGGAGAGAAGGGAAGAGCCATCCAACGGTATATTCAACCGTCAAAGCATTTTCCACGATTTCACCTCTCGCCAAGGACCTTCGCGCCATTTCAGCCGGCCACAGCAGTTCGCTCGAGTCGCGTCGTTCACTCTTTAATCCAAACCACACAGCTGCAACGCATTCATTTATCCACAGGTACTCGCAAAGTACAGGGATGCAGTTGCACAGGACAGAGGTTCGTTTCGCGGAGAACGAAGCTAAAGAGACAGAGGAACAGAGAGAGAGAGAGAGATGGGAGAGAAAGGGAATAGGTAGTGACACAGAGAGCCACACAGCCAGTGAACTGAGGAAGGAGCAAAGAGGGAAGAGCGGCGAGAACAGGAGACAGAGACGAGAACTTTCGCCGGGGTCAATCCTGGTAACCCCTTTGTCCGTTCCAGCAGTGGTCTTTGTTCGGCCAGTGTTGTCGGGGCCACCATAGAATTTGCCTCTGAATTATTGGGGCTCGCAGTCGAGTTTACGGACCGGTCTCGCCCTCTCTCCTACCTGCGAAACCAGACGATTTCGCCCGTTTCGCAGCCCTTTCGCCTCGGTCTACTGTACACTCGTGGCTTCTACTCGATTCCAGTCGATCTTTGATGAAGAAGATTATATGGAGATTTCGTCAGTCATTGGCAAAATGTTGCACCCCTTCTAGAAAAGTTTCTGTAGGAAATTCTTCTTCGATTCTGTTAATCGTGATCTCGTAAATTTCCGTGAGTTTCGTGGACTAGATTTAGTAATTAGAAAATAATTAGAAAATAGTAGGAAAAAAGGAGTGTAGGACATTAGGCGTGAAACGTTTGATAGATAGTTGCGGAAGTAGATTGAAAAGGGCGTGTGGAAAATTGTTCCCAGGAGTGTGGAAATCAGGATATTGGACGTGGGATATGAGAATATATTCGAGGAGTGTATTTAGTGAAAAATTAGTACTTGCTAAATACTAGTAGCATGAGTAGTACAACATGATTTCGTCGAATATCGAGATTTTTTTGCTACAATGTGATGGAAGTAATAATTAAGAAACTGACATCTAAGTAGAAAATTATTCAAGTATTATTTATTGAGCTATTGTGCCGAATATTTTACATATTTTTATATATTGTATTGTTTTTACATTTTGTACAATATAATACTTCTTATAATGTTTAATTGGTAAAATAATTTTATATCGAACATCATTTTCAATATTTCGTCTTACTAATTTCTTATCTACGCTCTATAAAAATATATGTGCATCTTTAATTTTTGTGCACGAAAATCCACATGAGTGATTATCTACAAAAAAGAAAGAAATTCTTCACCCCTCCTAACATAGAAACTGAAACTTCAATCTCACACTTCTTCCACTTCTTTACAAGCAGACTTTAAACGTTTGAATCACCCTTTCTCGCCACTTATCGCTCCATTTTTTAACTCGATCACGAACCAACGTGACACACCGCGTTATTGCACGACCGATCAGTTTCGTTTCGTTGATAAATGATCTCGCAGCGTTGATATACCACGATCTCTACTCCCTCCTTCGTTTTCACCCTCTCTGACCTTCGTAAATGAATTCTACGCGATAACAGAGGGAGAAAATATGCACCACCGCAGACTGTATCCTCCTCTCTCTCTCTCTCTCTCTCTCTCTCTCTCTCTTTCCCTTTAATCGCGCAGCTTTCATTTTGTTCGACTGCTCGACGGATGGGGAAACGCAGTTTTTTAACATTTAGTAGCCTTGAATTTTAATTCCACGTTATTTCACGGTATACCAGCTTCCGTTATTCCGTTTCGTCTCGTTTCTTCCCTCCGCTTTTTTTTCCCTCCCATCCTCCCTCGTTCTCCATTCCCCTCTTTCGTTCTCTGTCTTTGCGTTTTTGGAACGTTTCTCGCTCGCGGTGGTGGACGTTACAGCGATGTTAATATACGTGATTACGAGACACCGTGCCAGGTAATATGGAGTAAATTAAAATGTTTAATGTATTGTTTTATTACGCGGTGTTTTGCGGATGTTTTGCGTAGATGGCGAGTTATTTCTGTTGGATGAGACGTGTGAATTATTTCACGTAGCTTTGTTGTTGTTGCCAGAGATGATGATTCTTTGAATTCCCTTTTATTTGGAACTTTCAGCAACTCTGGTTAAATGTCTCGTTGCTTAAAAAATAATTGAAAATAATTGAATAAAAATGATTGAGAGAAATCGCGAGAAAGAGCAAGATTTAGGGGAAACTTCAATATCGCGGTGGGTTTAGTCGCAAGGAAAATTTATTCCACATTTTTACAGTCGTTTGAATTTTTGCAAAAAAAAGCTCTCGCTTTTCTATGTTCGCAGCGTTAAACTACGTTTAAAAAAAATATGTCAAAGTACAGGCTTCACGCTTCAAAACGAATCGAAATGAATTGCCGTACGATTTCCGTTCGCAAAGTTATAACAGTTCAAAGCATCTATCTATCTTAACAAAAATTTCAAAAGCTATCTTAAAAAAAATTAAAAGAAAAAAGGATCAAAGGACAAAGTCTTGCACAAGAGAGAGCGAGATGAAGGCCAAAAAGATGGCCCTGGATCGAAGATTCAATCTCGTGGCAGATTCGTCGTTTCAGATAGACAAAATCGGCGCGTTCGACGCGAGCGTGTAGTTGTCGACGCGTAATCAACGCGATCGGTCGGTTCGGCCGCGCAAATCGAACGCACGAGGAGCGGCGTAATTAAGGCCTCTCCCAGGCTGCGCGAAGAACAATGGCGGCTCCACCCCGATATACGTATCACGCGTCGATGACCGCGACGTGCTTGGCCACGTCGTTGATAATCGACCACATCCAAGTCGATCCAACTGCCCTTTCACGCGTGACGAACTGGCCTCTTCTCTCTTTCATTGCTACAACCATGCAACGCGGTCCTACCTTTCATCACATGCTGTGGCTCTCCGTGGTTGTCCTTTGTTCTTTGAGGTTCGATGGTTCTTTGAACGAAGTGATGAACAACAGCGGGGAATATTCGTNTTTTTTTTTTTTTTTTTGTTTTTCAATAGCAGTGAAGGATTATTGGTGTTGCGTGAGTTTATTCTTGGAGTACATGAAGAACATTGCGTTCTGTTTGTTATCTTTTTTTTTTTTAATGATAGTAAAGTAATTATTAATACGTGTAGAGGTGTTTTGTAATTGGATGATTTTTAACAATTTGAAGGATACTTTTGGGAATAGCTGAGATTTATTTGTTTATTTTAATAAAGCATTTTAATGAACAACTGGTAATTTTAATAATTTATTTATTTATTTTAATAATTGTAATTTACTTTAACAGAGTGAAGTATTTTATGATTGGATGATTCTTAGTGATGGAATTGATTAATATTTGTCAAGTTTATTTTATACATCCGTTTGTATTAATATTAATTTACAAATAACAATTTCTAATTTTTTAGACACTTTTCATCGATAGATTTTTCAATAATTTTGTAACGACACGGCGTGATATTTTTTAATATATAATTTAATACAATTTTTATCTCATAGATATTATAATAAATTACTTTACATACTCACGAGCATAATAAATATTTTCGCTGTCGCAAAATTCTGTGAAATTTATCTCAATTCCCATCTTTTAGATAACACGGGATCCCACACGGCTGCATAATTTCAATTCAACAAAGGCGCGTTATGTTTATTTCGAAACAACAATTCACACGTTTCCAAATTGCAAATTGCAAATGTATTTTATGCATTATAAATTTTATGCAACATTTCTGCAACAATATCGTGGACAAGGACCAACGATAACATATAAATAATAAATAATCAACTGAAATAGCCAGATTTTTACAAGGAAGCAATTAATTATCGAAATGCGAACGAGTTATATCAGCAACTAAAATACAAAATTTATGACAAGAAAAAATTGACAACCCTTATCTATACATTTACATATACTATAAAGTTACTCGAATGTCTGAGACGAACACACATAATATAAAATTTCACAATGGAAAATTATAAATTGGCCATTTTGGCCATTTAATGACTCTATGGTCCTAGCACTCTTGAAATGCACTCGGAAATCGAAAAACTTGTCCAGTTTGGAAAACGCCGAGGGCTCGTTCGTTTCGAATTTCCATCGTAGGCCACCGGTGGAAACTTCTCAGCTGCTGGAGGCCTCAAAAACAAACGAAAGAATTTTTTCGAGCAGCTCCCCTGCTTTCAAAGTCTGCAGGCGTTAGGATCTTCGTCGAATGGGCTTTAATATAGAGGGTGTGCAGGATAAACTTCTCAGCTGCTGGAGGCCTCAAAAACAAACGAAAGAATTTTTTCGAGCAGCTCCCCTGCTTTCAAAGTCTGCAGGCGTTAGGATCTTCGTCGAATGGGCTTTAATATAGAGGGTGTGCAGGATGATGAATAATACTCGGCGAAAGTAACCGCGTAGAGCAAAGTTGCCTTAAACTTCGAACGAAGTTCAGCAATTCATGAGGGACAAAAGGGCAAACCGATCCGCGGTCGTTTTCTAAGGCGAACGTTTTTTTTTTTTAAACCAACGACTGTTCCCCCGCATAAATCTGCCATCGTGCCGGCGCTAATTTCAAACCTCGAATTAAACCTATCGCGGAACTTATCGCNNNNAAAACAAAAAAAAAAAAGAACGGCTACGTCTACGCGAACAACGCGAGGTTTAAAAGGGTCGATGGTCCCGGTGAAAAGCTTTTTCATCGCCGAACCAAAATCGAAACGACGAGGAAAAAATCACGAAAGTGCATTCAGCCCGAGGATAACGCCGCTTTCATCGTAACCTGATAAACGGCGCACTCACTCCTAACCCGATCTTCAAAAAACTAAAAGCAGAACGAACCACTCGACCGATGGTTGACAGAGACTGTACCACTTGAGAAACATTCGTTTCCATTAACGTGCCCCGACGCATCACCCTGTCATCCTAAAGACGACAGTTTTATATTTTCAAGCGCTAAAACGTGCGAAACGCTGCATCAGACTTTTCGCGCCTAAATTTGAATAGATTTAAATAGACTTGGCCAATGCAATCCTTTTTCATTCCGCGTGTTGTCACAGGCTTCCGTGCATCATAATTTCATTTCAACAATATTGGCGACTCAATAAGTGGCAAGTTGTTAGATAGACAGATAGCTTTTTTAATGTTAGAATTTACGTAATTGGAATAGAAGCGAATAATAGAAAAATAGAGATAGTAGTGTTGAGTGATTTACTTTTAAATTGTTTAAGATCTGTATGAGAGAATTTATTGACTGATAATGACGAGTAATTCGAACAATTTCATTAATAGTATCTTGTGCAAGGAAAGCTTGATCGAGCTGTCCTGTCGAACGTAATATCGATGCGATATCGGTTGCTGAATCTATACGTAAGCCACTTGGTACTTTTTACAACGTTCTTGCCATGTTTCGCGAAAGTAACGCTTTCAATAACCTGTCGATTTTATCGTTTTAATTTTACCGCCCGACAACTTAGTCGATAACCTATGCTCCTAACGATATCAACGCGCGAACATCCTCTAACACTGGAACAACTTCTAATTTCCCGGAATTTCCCGGATTTACAACAACATGCGCTCTTGACGCACTGAACGATATTTCGCAAACTATACGACTGAAAGCTTGCACGTACGTACATACGTGCATTTGAAATTCCTCGTTAGAAGAGTTATACTTTGCTTATCGACGGCTCTAGTGCTAATTGTGCCACGACCGTTCCGTTAGTCTAGTGGCATTCATTCGGTTGCGTATCGACAAAAGTACGAATTACAATTTGACGCACATACCTTGTTCGCAGGATCGACGATCGAAGTCACTCCATGATCTGCCTAACCGCGACGAAAACCGGCCTTAAAGATTCCCTTCCTCTCCGTCCAGTGATATAGAAAGCACAAGCACTGTAAACCGGCAGTACGAGCGACGCGGGCAAAGTCAAACGTCACTGCGAGAATTTCGCACCGAGAGAACATGAACATACATACGGCTTGACGTCCGCGCGTGCACTGACTTCTGTTCGGTCGCGCCAGGCCGCAGTCCATCCACCTTGGTCGAGTGTAGACTCGTCGCACGGTTGCCATGACGATGGGTCAACAGCACGCGTTGCGCGCGCAACGAGGACAGTTTCACGCGGCGCTGCACGCTCGCGACAAGGACCGACGCGTCGTCGTTTCATCCTATGCGTAACCGTGCTTAAATCCAAAATTGTAACACGCGCGCCTGGCAAATTAATAACGATTCCCGTTAAACCGCGGGGGATACGCGAGATCGTGTCCGAAGCGCACCGCGGCCGTGGAAGTAGCGATCGCAGACAATCGAACGCGCGGACAAATGCGAAACACGATATCTGGAACACGGGAATTAATAACAAGTAGCGAGGCACGTACGTACTACGTCATTCGAACGACTGTACGGAAAAGCGACACACACGATCGATAATTATATTAACGCGTTCGATATCCGATTTCGCGGATTTTATGAACTTTCATTGTAACGAAGAACAGTCTCGATTGAACAATCAAAACACGATGAAAAAGGCTCGCGCATGATCGACGATATCGTTAATACCGAGAGTGACAGTTGACGAATATCAAGCGTCAATAGGACGCGTACAACAGGATGGTCATATTGACATATATGATCGAAATCGAACGTTTTACGTAGATATTTATGGTATTGGCGTAAAGAATGCTTGGATTTTGAAACACTCGCGATAAATATTCGTCAATGTTTTAACTATTTCTTGGAAACACTTAGCGACGAGAAAATTTGACACACTCGCGGGAACAAACGTCTTGCACTATTGCAAACGAATGATCAAATCGACCAATTAGAGGACAGAACGCAATCGACGAATCACAGATCGCGCTGGTGATGACGTGCCATATGTTTTCATATTTTCGACATCTCCTATTGGTCAGTTTGAATATTCATTATATGCAGCAGTAAAAGTATCGTAGCAGATTCGATTAACGTTTCCCATTGGTCAGTTTGAATATCGATCGCAGTTGAATTTCGCAGTCGCGTAAAATATCGAAGCAGTTGGAAATTCATTGCCAAACCGGATTGATCGATGTTGTTAATCGTGAGCTCTTAAAAGGTTATAATACGGTAGAATAAATAGAGGTTACGTGTTGCGTGCGAACTAACGTCGTGTTTATATTTCAATCGTAATTCGTTAGTGCCGAAAATAACTGTGTATATAGCGCGGTCGATGTCGCGAGTATGTGTAACAGAAATGGCGGGATCTAATCGTTCCCTCGCGGTTTGCCTCGACAATTTCCGAACAGAGTGACATGATTACCGTACACGTGTAAAGAGTTAATAACGATCGTGGTGAAAAGGAGCATCGAACCCTGGTAGGATCAAGTCGAACGAGCTGATGCTGCAAGAAACGTATACGTACGGTTTCCAGCGAACGCGACAGGTTTTCTGTAATCAGCGTGTTCTGACGACGACTCCCTAACCTCCTATTCGCATACGCCGTCAGGTTCGCAAGTAACGCAAATATGTGGAGGGATGAATTATAAGATAAGAGGCAGAGTTGCCACGTTAGAAATTTAACCTTAATGCGAATGAGATTTCTCACTACGCCGCTGTGAAATGACTTTCCATCTGTGTTGCATGCCTCGTTTTTTTCTTTCCTCGAATTTAATCTAAAAAGAATACTCTGTGACTTGAAATATTTAGTCTATTTTAGTCAGAAGTGGGCTAAGATTTTTCTAAATTAGTTCACAAACTTTATTTCATTTTTTAAGGTTATATGCTCAACAATGTTAACCGACCTTTACCGACCGATACCCTATTAATCGGCAACTGTTTACCACTACCGGTCGGTAAAGTATTAAGAAATTACTTTTGCCTGTGTTGCATTTCCTGCCTCGTCGCATTTCAAATTGGAAAATTGGAAAATATCTTCCTAAATTATTTCATCTTCATTTTACGTTTTAAATAATTCGCGTTAAATATCGATGATTAATAATGAAGTGTTCCATTCATGTACATGTATATAGAGGAACGCAAAAGCCATTTTGAGCATCGCAATTAACCGATGATGAAGTAACTTCACCCATGGAGGTATTCATTTATATTTATTATTCCCTTGAGAGGGATTAAGCTTCCATGCAAGTTGTGCTATGTCTGCTCTTTATATTGACCCTTCCCGGTCTGAAGTTAACATTTCTACGAGCGCACGGTATCTTCCAAGTGCACATGAGCCCGAAATATTATATTAATTAAATCTTGTTATTAGTATTTATGGACATAATCCATGGTTGGGTATGAATTTGTACCTAATTAAAAGTTAAACTTCTTGCTAGCCAAATATTACAAAAATTTTGTAAACGTTACAGAAACGTTACAGATGGCTTTAATTAAAACTAAAAAAAAAAAAAAAATTCCTTCCAAAACGAAATATTTCGTTTAAGGTACATATATATGATGCAAGTATTACATGCTTCTTTTCGCTTCAAATGTATGTTAAATATTTTTAAGCGTTGTGCGTGTTAACGTTAATATTAATTAACAACGAGCTCAAATACGCGAGCTTTAATATTTATTAAACCTGAATGTGCATTAACGTTAATGCATGTAATCGCAGTGCAGCTGACGCGTCACAGATGCTTTGACAATATTTGAAATTCCCGCCTCTTTTATTACTACGTCGTAAATTGCATATTCTTAGAGACAACCATTAATAATATTCCCAGACACTGTGCATTCTCATTCAACGTTAAATCGGTATCCATCTTGATTAACCCTAAATTTATGATTAATTTTAATTCTCGCTATAATAAAACATTAAAAAAGAGAGTGATTTGTCTTCGAAAAGAAAAAAAAAAGAGAAACGCCATGAAATCATGCCGACGCGAAGTATAATCGAATACGGGGCGAACAATGGGTTGGAGAGGGCGCAAAGAGCGCATTTTTTACGAGCCTGTCGAAAAATGCACTTGGACCACGGTGCATCATGACGACGAGGTGAAAAGTGGCCGAAACATTTTACTGATTTTCACGGGCTACATGTCGCTAGTGCGCGCATGTCGTTACGTAGCACCGATTCCCGAATTTTTTTTCCCCACCATTTTCCCTCTCTCTCTCTCTCTCTCTCGCTTCGTTCGTTCAAAACGCGAGCACCTATACATAGCTATACACGTAAACGCGAGGTTATGTGTCACACAAGTGAAAAGAGATCGTAAATTTGGAGCACGCGTAGCCAGACACCAGTCGATGAATAGAGGGTGGGAGGGAGGGGGGACGAGTTGAAGTATTCTAATAAAAGGAGGAATTATTTTTAATCGTTTAACAACGTGTAATCCGTTATTAATGAGACCGTGGCTCAGGAATTACACGCGGCCACGTATCACCGAGCATTAAGTTTTAATTGCGCCGTTGAATCGCGAATTTACCCCCGAACTGGTCGCGCTCGTTCGTTCGAAATTCAAAGGGGGAGAAAAATAGGGGGAAAAAACGTAAAAGAAGCGGCGTAGAGGCGATGCTGCAGACTCTTCGTGGAGGAGGGGGTGGAAGTAGACAAAAGGGGTGAGAATAAAAAGAGTAACCGGGGTAGGAAAGCTCATAGGTAGCTGGCGAGGGAAATTTACATTTTTAAATTGCATTTATTGCGAGTCCCGGGATATACCGGCGAACCGGAGTGCTTCGAGAGCGCTTACCGTGAATTAAAGCTGACTGATTCATCGATGGCTCACCGCTCTTTTGAATAAACTACATTTTACGCGGCCGGGCTTTGCATTCGGATTTACCTGTTATCCGTTTAATTGATTATTTCCACGGGAGTTTTTGTAATGGAATTCCGTGTACCAAGATGATCGCCGGGATGATGCGATTCGCGAGAAATTAAAGTGGCGTCGTTGTATTTTGATCCCCGCCGGGCGTTTAATTATAAACTTGGAATGGATCGGTGGATCAGTTTCTGACTTGCCTCGAGCAATTTTCACAATTTTTCTCCAATTTTTATGTTATATTACATTAACTTCGTTACGTGTGATTATCGGTGTTTCTTGCTTTTCTCGTGTCACTTTCAAATGACGATTAATCTTTCTTGCGCAAGAGAAATGGCATACCTGTATGAAGATATTAATAATCAAAAGTCGTTCTTTTCATTAGAAATAATCCTACATATATGTCAAACGTTTGTCAACCAAGACTTTTCTATAGATTTTCTACATTATTAATGTATGTTATATATTATAAGAGGCTCGTAGTAAAAAATATATATGTACATGCGTGCAAATGGAAAGTTATTCACAACTACCGTACAAAGAATCTTTACAGTGTGTTTGTGTGCACTGATTGCCGTAAGCGTCATGCATAATATACAATTACATCGTACATTTGCATATATATTGAATAAATAGAGAACACTTGCCTTGTTGTTATTTTTACGTCTCGGCCGTAGAACCAAAGAAAAAGTTCTTTCACATTGCGTTACTAAAATACTTTTTCATTCGTAATTCGCGATATTTCGCTATTCCACGGGTATTAAAGTAACCACAGATGACTTTAATATGCTCTCCTTTCGTTTCCTCGCCAAGGAGGCTGGATTTCGCGCGGGTAATATCTGGGAAAGGTCGAAGGTAGCAGAAGCGTATGCAAATGACGTGCGATGCAGTACATAAAAGCCGGCTCTGAATGGGTTTTGTGTTACTTTTGTCATACTCGTATTTCGATAAACCAGCCACCTCGCGCGAACGTGCTTCCGTTACGCGCAAATATGTGTTTCCACAGCTCGCGATACGTTTCTCTCCTGATTTAACTGGATTTATAAGCCCTCGTTCCCTCGTATATCACATTGATACACGGTAGGAAAAATATATATATATATATATATATATATATATATATATATATATATATAAGCACTCTTTCGCAAAAATAGAAAAGAACCGCGGTTCGCCCGGAAATATTTATTATTATTTCGAAATAATTTATCGCGTGTCGCCATACAACGCCGTCCGTCATTATTTCTGGAAGCGAGCGAGATATACACTCGGTGGATGATACACTCTGTGCCAGGATGAAATTAAATTTCCCGTTAATTGTTATCAATAATGAAAATGATATAAACGATTACGTAATGTGCGACGCGATATTAAATTCGCATAAATATTACAGTCGCCAATCGTTTTTCCCGAATTTTACACTCGATAAATTACGAATTACTTAATATCTCCCCGGACCGTCGATTATTGGTTAGATTGGTGAACATTTTTCGCTGGCGAAAATATTCCAATATTTGTAGATATCTTTTCTGAATGCACGTGTTTTGCACGAAATGTTTTAGAAATTTCATTAGCAGCGCTATGAGCGTTCGATCGACGTGATTTTATTAGCTTGAAATAAATCTGGCAATACGTGTGGAGATTACAACTATTTCCCAGATATTAATAAATATTCATTAAAACCATGCTTAAGACGGTTATTCATTTTGTGTAATCATCACTTTTGCTCGAAATAATGCACATGTTATACACGCGAAAGCAGAAATCATAGCAATTGTAACCTAAATTAAAAGAAGGAGAAGTCGCAATATAATATCTCGGTTTAAATGATTTCAGTCAAGAATAACGAAAATTCTGAATGATCGAAATTCCTTCGGTTGCCGGTAATTTTCATATAAACATTCATCATGTGGATATGATAAAACATTTTCTGTTTAATAATTTTTCGAACGACATTTCCACGCGTCTGGTTGGGATTTTTCATTCGACGATCCGCGCCAACCTCTGCAGTCTCGAATTAATTACGTTCCTGCAAGGTATCACAGTGGCACGTGTTTACACCGTGCCTCTTATTAATTTCAACCTCCACGTGTAATCCAGTCGCGAATTCTGTTTCGCATTATTCTTCCATGCCGCGAGCGTGTTTTTCAAACATTCCACCTTGCCCGCTTCTCTCGCAGGCGGAAAAATACTTAGGAGCGCAAAACAAAAAAACGAGCAAACAGCGAAAAGAAAAATATTCGCGGACAATTCCTTCGTTTTCCGCGCTTGTTACTTCCGGCCGTTTCTTTCCTACCCTTTCCCTCCTCTCCCCCCCCCTCCCCGGCTCCGCGTAAGTCGTACAATTCCATCACGAAATTAATTATCGCAATACCATTAGCGGTCGTGGCGAAAATAAAATTGGACGTTTCCCTCGCTGGTTGGAGTTTTTTCTCGCGAATTGGAAAATTCTTAATTGAACACAACGCACGGAGCACAAACGTAGAGATTTTAATGTCTCTGGATCGTTGCGTCAACTTTAAGCCAAACCTTTCTATCCGCCAATCAAGTCAAGTGTGTCTAATTTCTCTGACAAATTCCACTGCTCGCAACACAGTTTCCTTCCATCATTCCCTTGCAACGTCAAGTAAAAGCACTACTACTACTACAGTTCCCCAAGGCGAACGAGGCAATCTCTGGAGTAAAGAAGATTTCCCTAGAAATAAAGTTCTCGATAACTTAGCAGGCGCGGCACTATCGACAGTTGACGCAAATCCGCGCGACAGACGGAAGCTTCCTGGCGCGTATACACGTCGAATCGACGCTTCGTTCGACGCCCTCACGTTGTAACCATTAACGAGACACGCCGCGACTTGACGTGTTCGTCCCCTGACGATGGTTGGTCTCCCTTTCATCGGTTTCCAACCACCCATCCTCCCTCGCGTCACGTTTGCCGGATGAATCATAATTTACGCGTCGTCGTTCGCGAGGATAGTTACTCTCACCCCTTCTTCCGCTTCCTTTCCACTTCTACCTCTCTCTCTTTCTATCTATCTATCTCTCTCTCTGTTCGCCACACGAATCGATCGACGAAGGACGCGACGCAATTTCGTAAAAACGATCCATCTGATCCCTGCGAAAATACGATCCGCTTGATGGATCGTTGCTTTTTCGACGGGGGTAGCACACACCCACGGATCGATCCACGGTGCTCTCTCGCTTTCTTTCTCTCCGTTGCGATTAGGCCAACTGGACGAACGATGCTAAGGAATAGATTCGCGATTGCTGCGTTGCAGGGATGTTGAATTATTGGACCGAGTCTGGTTAGCCTGAGTTAGCCACTTTTATGGGTCGATTGAGGTTGATACGTTACGAAATTGGGGAAGGGCGAGATTCAAACTTACGAGCGAAGCTTGCCGAATTTGATGACTTTCGAATCGGACGCGACGAGTTGTGAATTTTCACTGGTAATTCTGGTAATCTTTTCGTTTCTTTTCTGGTAGTAAAGAACAATAGAGAAATATATTTAAAAAAAAGACATGATTTATTTTTTCATTATGATTTTTTACATTTCTCTTTCCCTTCGTGCAAAAAAGCCACGGGCCATTCACTTTATAAAAGTGATGAGCGTATATAATAAATTATAACAAACGTTATATATATCCTGCGACTTTTAAAAAAGTCATTCATCAAAATAAGAATAACTATTTTTGTCGCGAGAGGAACGAAAGAATTTTCTTTGCTTCCTTGATATTAGACCAATCGTATAAATCATCTATGATGTACAATTTATCTTCCAAAAATCCTCCGCTATCACCAATATCTACCTCAAATCTCGCACGTGTCTCCATCGTCATACTTGCACGAAACTCGCTCGCTCGGATAATCCCCGATATTAAGTCGGCAGGCAACACAGCAGGAAGCTCGAAAAACCTGTTCGTATCGGTAAGGAAGGCACGTTGCGTTTCCTCGCGGATTTCTTCGACAAGAGGAAAAGGAGGAGGAGGAGAGAGAGAGGATTTTCTTCTGGCAAAAACAGAAAATCGCTAAACAAATCACGACCGAGACATCTGCATCGTCTCTATCGGGCAAAAATCGATTCCTCCTGCCAGTGTAATACACATACATATGTCCGTTCGAATGCGAAAATTTCATCCCTGCCTGGTGAGTCGTTCGTCCGACGTGTAACACGGCGATCTCCGGTAATTTTATTTGCAACTTTAATATCGGGCGTGCGAGCGTGCAATCGGCGTGTCGCGCGTGTCGCGCGTTCCTCTGGAATCGGTGTCGGAGCCACCGGGTTAACCAGGTTCGCGATGTAAACGCGAAAATTTTCGCTGTCGCTGTCGCGTTAGGTATCAATCAGCGCCGTGTTTGCGCCGCGTGACCTCTCTCTCTCTCTCTCTCTCTCTCTCGCCCCCGTGGATTATTGCACGGCCGTGTAATTTTATTCCCCATTCGGCGAGATCGAATCGTTAAAATTAATGGCGCGGCGGGGATTTGCGCGAGTTTTCA
>NIPQ01092062.1:0-37515 GCA_002806875.1 Lepidotrigona ventralis hoosana | reverse complement strand
CGACTTCGAAGGTCTCGTTATAATAAAATCGCTTCTCCCTTTCTTGTGGTATGTAAAAAACGAGCAACGCGCGACCTCACGATGAAACAGCGCCCGAGAATGGTCGTCATTTTCTCAGTCAGTGTACACCGTTGCGTATCGTAATAAACGATCGCAAAAATCCGCGCAGTCTCGCACGACTCTCGCATCGAGAGAAAAAAAAACGAGCCTCGAGAAAAGTATACCACGTAGTCACTGAATCCACGGAATATTTTAGAGGAGACGTTAGCTCTCGATAGAAACTTGGCTCGAAGCATCCTTCAGAAAAGCTGTTTGCTCGGCAAATACGCCACAAATACCGTGAAGTATGTGTACAGAAAGAATAACACGCGATCCTGCATGTTACCACCGGCAGTACCTTCCTAACTCTTTTCGAGAGAGGTCCAGTTGAAGTGCTGACAAGGTGGAACGTATTCCGGACCGGGCATTGCATACGTCATCTTGAGAGAAAATACGCGAGACAAAGGATCTTAATTACTAGACCTAAACCCACAATTCGATCGAACGAACGATTCGTCGCGTGTTCGTCGTGTGATCATCGATGAGCGATTGTCCGGGATATCAGCATGGTCGGGATGTGTCGTAACGTGAGAGAAAATGAGAAAATGTTGCCGTGGCATCACTTACCGAGAGTGCCGTCGAGAGAGAAGGAATGCCTGTCGTTCCTCCACGCCCAGGAACACAAATCACAGGTGGTGAGTCCGTCGGTGGTAACACCCTCCTCGGGTAAATAAGGTGGCCTAGGCGGCGGTGGCACGAAGCTGCCGATCACAGCCCAAAGAGAGTCGACGTCGTTGCCGACGCCTGTGTAGTACAGCAGTTCCTCCTCGGCCACACCGGCGAACCAGTCCATGTCGTTTACGCTGGGATGAACCGTGTTGGTGCTTGGCGTGCTCGTGCTGACCACTGTCACCTGCAATCCCACCGAACAATGGATTCGATTTTGAAACGTTTGAAAAAGGCTATTTGGTCAGAGGATTTGGCCGAATAAAGATATTGGCAAAGACAATAAAGGACGGTTGTTTTTCCCAGGTGTTTGAGTTCCGGTAACATTACGCCTACCATTTTTGGGGAGTTGTATCCTACATCTGTCCACGGCTGATGATGATCCTCTTCCGCTCGTGTTTCTCGAATCACGGCGCAAATACTGACTAAAAACTGTGCCGTCCGGTTGGTTGTTTCGAGAGAGAAAGAGAGAAAGAGAGAGCGGCACTTTATGGAGAACATGGTCGGGTCGTCCTAACTCGTACGACAAACAGTGGAAACGGCGCGGGCGGTCGCAAACAAATCCTTCTTCTTCTTTCGTCGCATCGTCCGTGCCGGGAAGTTTTACGCGTCGGATAAACCTCGGCTAAACAGTGACAAAGCGTTCGTTCGTGCGTTCATCATCGACCGAATAACTTGGGATCGAACAGTCGCGTCCTTGGGAGCATTTCTCATAATTGGGACAGCGCACAAAGGGACGGTGACGTTGCACCTTCGAAAGTATTCTCATCGTTCAACAGTCTATCGATCGGCCGTAATCACCTGGAGATTCTAATGCCTCTTCTTTTTATCGATTTCTTTGATGATAAGGTTCGAATATACTTGGGTATACTTCGTTAAGCGGTTGAACAGCAGTATAGTAACTCCCACGGTGTAACAATGTGGCGTTTGATTGGTTCCTGCCCTGTTATATTAAACGCACCTCTACTATCTTTCGAGGCCCCGCGTTTTTTCGTAATTAGCCCGCAACTTTTCATCGAAGTTATCTAGAATTCTTTCAGTTCGCATCTGTTTCCGAGTGTGAAGAATTTTCTCCAAGTTTCCAAATGCGGGTATCTTACGTATTGAAACGTACTCTTTGACCCGACATCTTTATCGCAAAATTGTCTCGCAACGAACTCGCAGCTCGTCGCTTCTTCAATTTATAACTTGATCATGTCGTGCAGAGTACTTTCGAATTCGTAATGAAACTTGCAACATGCTCGAAAGATTGAAACGCTTCTTGGAACATCCGAATAACCGTCGATAATCGAGGATCCTCTATTCGAGTGAAACGAGCGAGCTCGCGCGTATTATCGAGGGAAATATCATACGGCTGATTGCAACGCAAAACTCACATTCGATTAACGAAATGGACGTCGTCGCGTCGATGTTGCGGCGACGTGGCGTACCTCCCAGCGAGCACGCTTTAGGGAGGAGCGATTTCGAACGATTTTCTGGTATCGATGCTTACACAAGCCGCGATTACTCCGACGAACGATCGTGTGCCACGGAGCCGTGGCCGCCTCGAGCGACGAATTTTACACACGATTTCCCTCTTCTCGAAAGGATATCAGCCTCCACCACGAGAGATCGAATGGACGAATGGTGTTTGTATTCGTCACAGTTCGAGCTTGCCTGCCCCCATATCGTCGGCACGCAACACAATTGTCCGCGATTGTTGCGAAAACGAGAGCTCGAATCATATATCAGGCTACATGTAGTAATTTCTGTCTCGTCATCTTTTTTTTTCCTACATTGGCGCAGCTTTCGAACTGTCGTTAAACCGACTCGCAGGGCGTCGAGGAATTTCAGCGGTGCGACCACGTCGCGTCTTTGTACCCTCTCGACAAGTTGCCTTCGAGTAGAGTTCGACAAGAAACATTGTCCGTGGACGAGCCGGAGGTAAGCCTTCGCGAGAATTATATTGTGCGCGTGTTTCAATTAAACGAATTGTATCGCGTGTCGGGTCGTGTCGATTTTTGCGTCTCCTTTCACACGGTTTCCCCGCAAAAAGAAGTAATACACGGGAGGTTCGGAACACCCCGGTGTCCCGTGGGACGGAGTGCTTTTGTGTCGAACGAAGGGGGTCCATGGCCGTGATTATGGATGGGCCTCGGCGTGGACGGGGCCCCGCGGTCGCCGTACAATGGCACGCATTGACCGGCTTAATTACCGTGATATCGGCGTAATTAAAGCCCCGTTGTGTCAGAGGACCCTTCTCTCGAAAGGCGTCGACAAAACCCGTGACTTGGACTCTGGGCATCAGGGATTCCATTTCCCTCTTCGTCGCTCGCTCTTCGCTGTTCCACTCGATCCGACGAGACCCGCTCTGTCACTTCCTCGCGCGCCTCTCGCCGATGCTTTCTTAATAAGCCATTATCCGCGCACCGGCGATGGCCCCATCGACGGATCGCCGCTTATTCCACGCTTCAGGCGTTTTCAATCACGCCACGTACGAAAAACGCGAACTCCCGGGCCGTACACCTGAAGAAGAAGAAGAAGAAGAAGGTGTGTCTGAAAAATTCCGGAGAGCATCGGGAAGGAATTGCTCGTCCTCCTCGGCGAGGAAGCCTGAAAATATCGCTATCGAAATTCCAGGTATAACGCGTCCAATTTAATTTTCACTCGACACCGTGTACAACGTAGTGAAGAAAAAAGAAAGAAAGAAAGAAAGAAAAACAGCAGAACATCGCCTTTCGCAATAGACCGCAAGACGCGTTGGTCTCTCGTTGGACGAGTTACAAAATTCATCGTGTTTCTATACTTTCGAGAGAGAGTGTCTACATCCAGTATTTGCGTGTTCGAGGAAATTCACACCGTTGCGTAACCGTGTGAGCCGTTCTCACAATCGAGTCGACTAGAAAGTTGGGCAGGAACGGGACAGCTAAACGAGACAAGTCGTGCGAGATTCAGCAGACGGTTGACAGAGCAGTGTGAACTCGGTGAGTGAACACAGTATGTATTTCGCTGTGGTTACCGTTAACAAATCGGAATGAAGTCGGCTTAGAGCACGATTCTTGTCGCGCCGCTCGGTTAATTAGCTCGTTCGGGAATAAGGTCCCCGACGCGAGAGAAGTTGATTGATTTGCGATCCACCGCCGTGTATCTACGTAACGAGCGAGCAGAAAGTGTCGATGCGACGAGGGGTGCCCCTTTCCGATTTCTCCTCGATTGGCTCGTTACGTTCAAACGGAACGGTATTGTTATAATTACGAGGCATTGGCGTTTACGAGCGAGAAAACGATGCCTCGTACTCGTTAACTCGATCGTTGCGCTCGCCGCGTCGCTCGTTTCCGCGTACCGCGAGTGACGTCGGTCTCGTTAAAAGATTCGTTAACTCCGCGCTAGCCGATCGTGTTTGCCGCGTCGCTCCGCTATGAATTTCAAATCGCGGCCGTAAAGACCTGCTCAGGAAAATTTCATTCTCGCAGAGGGCCTCGTCTCCGTCGTGAAACAAACACGCGCTGAAAAGAAAAAAAAAAAAAGGTAGACATTTGCTCACGGCGAGACAAAGGGACGAATTCGCTCGTAAAATCGGGACGAATGTTTCCCACAAAGGTGGACGGGAACGCGTCAACCTTTTCCCCAAAGCTCGACTCCTCCACTTAGAAACGAAACGACAGGAATTCCTCGATTTTCGGTTCGAATCCATCTTAGAGAATTACACGGTGGAATTCGCGCCCTCTTCCCGTCCGTCCGTCTCTCTGTTCTCGAGGCCTCTGTGTGTTTCGTCGGCCGCGCGCCCGTCCATTTGCAATTCTGACACACTTCGCGGCGCGGCTATAGAACCGATCGTCCTCTGTGTATCGGCCTCTCGGCGACGAGGCCGCAGAGGAATCTGTCCGCAGTTTGAAGAAGGAAGGTGCCGCGAGTGGCGGTAGCGTTGGAATACCAAACGATTCCCGGAAACCGCCTTCCACCTTAGCCCTGGTTTCGCAGCCGGTCTTCCTCCTCTTCAATTTCGTCCTTCTCGTGTCGTGTGTTCGTTCGTCCGTTCGGTGGTTCGTTCTCGGTTCTCGGTTCTCGGTTCTCGCTCGTGTCCCTCGTGGTCGTCGTCGTGGTCGTCGTTGTTGTCAGTGAGGGCCTCCCCATTTCGGGCGCGATGCAGAGAGGGGCGTGGGGAGGAGGCTGTTCGTGGTCAGCTTTAAGGGGTCGTTAAGAATGGGTTCGAGGGCCAGGGCCGTATATAACGGATAATTGACAGCCGTTCTCGAGGCCGCCGTTTACTTTGCATGGACATTGAATCCGCGCGGACGAGCGGACGAGCGGACGGATGGACGAAACGAGACGAGAGAGCATCGAGACGTGGGACCACGAAATTCGAACGCGAGGGAGACCGGCCGCAGATACGAGGATGCTGTTGAAGGCAACGGGACTAAGGGAGGCGCGATGTAGAGGCAAATGCTTGCCCAGCCGAACGTCGTAAATTCTTCAATTTCGATGCTCGAAAAGATGCAAACGCGGCCGTGACATGCGCTACTCTTCCTCCCTTCCACCGCGGGCATCAGCACCGACCTCGTTTAATTGCTTAAGTTGGAAAAACGGAGCGGTCCCGCTTGTGCCGGCGTTGAAATCACCGCCGTTCAAGTCTCTCCTTACGCTCCGATTGCAATTTCGATCCATCGATGTTTTCTGCTTATTCTTCGAGCAAGTTTGCACGATGTCGAGCGTCGTAGTCGTTAATTTGATATTATAAGCGTCGAGAAGCGGTGACACGTACGGTAATTAGTTAAGCGGAATTCGTTCCACGACACATTTTATAACAACGTACAGTTAGTTATATATTAATAACGAATAACAAGTAGAGCAGTCGCCGATGCCCGTGAAAGCACGCCTCTCGTCTTTTGCGGCGTTACGTCGCAAATTACGATCCCCCGCTGGCTCGTCGCGCGCGACCCCACGCGTGCCCTGATGTACGCAGTGCCGCGCAGCTCTCCCGCATTAAGAGAGTTGATGAAGTCTTTTCGTGCGCGTTTCAAGCGGCCGCTTTTTTCCCCCTGCGTCGCCCGTTTCTCACCGGCAACGTGTGCACGACGAGGGAATCTCTTTTTCCTTTCTTCTCTCGCCCGATTCTCGGTTCGCGTTTAACGCGCACCACCGAGCGTGAAGCTACTTAAGGTGAAACAAATGTCCGAGGAATTCCGCGTGACTTTAATCGACACCGGAGGATCGTGCGTTTAACGAGGGGCGAAAGAGGGTGAAAGCGAATAAATTTTCGTACACACCGCGGGGGCACCTACACTTGCTCGTGCGTTTCAAAGCACAGACGGAGAAATGGGGGAAATAAACGAGCAGGGGACGAAGGATTGGAGGACACGCGATCCACCGAAATGTGCATTTCACTGTGGTGTCTCTCTGTGGGCTCGACAATATGTTAGCGAGATTGGTATCGGCCGGGAGCGATGGGAACGATTCCGCGAAAGCAGGTTGCCCGGACCAAAGTGACTTGTCAAAAGATCCTCGGGTCGTTCTCCGTCTCTTTTTAGCCGTGGTACGATCGATCGCGTGGTTTCAGGCAAGGAACTGAAAGCTTCTCTGTTCCTCGACCCTGCCGATACCTGCAGCTTCTCTCCTTTCCTTCATATTTGCCCCCTCTCGGGTCGCCCTCTCCGTCTCCCTTTCTCCGACGAGTCTTGTACTTGTCAACTCGTTTGGCTTACATCGACTTGGGGATCGAGATAAAATCCAGTGGCGGCTTAGCCACCCATAATGACACCCGGTGCAGAACTCGTCGATGAACCAGTCCGATGTCACAATATTGTGGTACACAATCGGGTGCAATGGTCCTACTTGACCCGATCTCGGTCTTTGTCTTCACTATTCTGAACAGGAAACAGGAGCGTTGCCGCTCGGTTATTCGATTATCAGTTTCAGAATGGACGGCGTCAACGAGAAAATGACGCTCGTTAACATGGAGCCATCGTTTAATGTTCCCATCGTTTAAGCAACAACAAAAACGAGCCGACGAATAATATCGTTGAAACGTCCGTAAATTATCGTTAAGTGAAATTGCTTTTTCTCGAGGGAACGCATCTCACGCGTTCTCAGCAGGAAAAGAATAATTTATTTATCCTTCCCGTACGGGGCAGGGTCTATTGCCACGCCGAAAAAAAAACCGGTGGCGTTGCTCGATTTTGCTAAAGCTCCAATTACTCCCTGATAACAAAGGCAAGCGCTTCGCCCGCTGCCGACATAAATTACAAGCCGTTTAATTAACCAACGTATTACGAAGAAGAATTGGTGGCCGGTTAACAAACTTTTGTGTCCGGCCGCTTTTACCGGCGGCGTCACGACGGAAAAGATCGTCCACATATACACGGAAGAACGGCCAAGAAAGAAGAGATCTTATCGTCGTGGGTGAAAAAAATGAAGATCGATCAATTTTTACCGGCGGCGTGTTATCGTTAATTGGTAAACGCCAGCGTTCGTTTCGCATTACTACGTTAATTACACCGGTGTAAAAATTCTCCTTTCGTTCGTCCTCGAACGTCGTCGTTGTAGCGTGTGTCGAAAAGCAGTCAGAAGACTCGTTAATAAATTTCCCCAAGTAACGAGTTAGGCCGCTTCATCAACGTCGACGAAAAAACGGAAAACGATCAATTTCGTAGACGACCAACAACGACAACAACAACAACAACAACAACAACCGGGAGAGAATTAGCTAACGCGCAGTGTTCTTCTTCGATTGACTTCTTCGTCCTCGTCGTTCTTCTCGTGGTCAAACTCGAACGAACGTGGCGTATGTACTGTAATCATTTGCGTCGCGCAATGTATATCTATGAACTAAGAGGGCAAAGAGAGACGAGAAGAGAACTGGACGAGGAATAGGAAGAAGCGGACAATGAAGAGGACGAAGAAGAATAGGGACGAGGAAAGGATGAGTGCAGCGTATAGTAAGCACCGCGACTACTTTGTCCGTCTGTATACGTTGAATCATCCGGTCGGTTTCCTTTCACGAGCCGATGGCAGCCGTTCCCGCATCAAGGCCTGTGGTCTCCTCCGAGCAAGCATAATGACTCAATCCGCGATCCACCTTGCCCCCACCCTCTCTTCCCGACAACCACCAGGAAAGAGATCGTCCTCTCTCTCTCTCTCTCTCTCTCTCTCTCTCTTCTGTTCGTCTCTGCCTTCCACTCCTTCTCTCTCTCTCTCTCTCTCTCTCTCTTTCGTGTACCGATATTATACGTCCGTTCGCTGCGTAGAGGCCAGATTCTCTGGTAGAACCTGCGATTTCTCTCGTCACCGTCTCTCTTTCTCGACACATTCCGCGCTCTTTGTCACAACCGACCGCTCCTTTCATCGTCCTTAAGCTCTCTTCATTTCCTTCGTTCGGCTTCCACCGTTATGTTCATCAGCTACCACCACACGATTTCGCGTCGTTCCTTTCTTTCTTTCTGCTCTTCTGCTCTCCTCCTTTCACGATCCCTGGAAGGAAGAGCGTCGGACCCCGGGCTGAACGGCGCTAACTCGACCGGCTCGCGTGACGGCTCGCTGTTTGTAATACCCCTCCCGTGATTATAGCTCACAGTCCTCCCGGCACACAGCCTACGACAAGGAGAGAAACCGAGAAGCGACGAGACGTGGACTCGTCCACGAATTGAACGCTGGAACGAACGCGAACGGACGCGTAAAGTCGGTGGTTAATTGCCGGTCGACCGTGTTATTCGCGCTAGTCGGAGAGAAGATCAAAAATTACCAAGCTGTTTGCCTTGTCCTTCCATTTTCGAACTTCTCCGTATCTATCCACAAAGACGATTTTACAGTTCCGGACAAATAGCTCGAGGGTGTCTCGAGACTTGCTGGAAAGATGAATCTTTTTCACGCAGACGTAGGAGAGCTTCTCCCGTAAATTGGTAATTTATCGGGCCCGATAGGGATTCTGGAACGTCACGGAAGCGATTACCCCGGCTCCTGGGAAATTTTCGTCGGAATGCCGTTCGAATTTTTCACGGTGTCTCCATAGATTAAAAGATACAAAGTGCGCCGTCCGTTGGGTGCTTGTACGTATCACGCGGAGCTTCAGGTATAGAATTTATTACTAGGAAACGCAATGATCCAGCGACCCGTGGTGAGGAATCCGTATGGCGATTACCATACGGCACCGCAGAGCCCGCTTATTCAGCGGTCGCACGCGCGATCGCCACCGCGTAATACGTCCCGCGAGCGTCGCGTGAAATAAGAACCACTACACCCAGCCGTCAAAGTGAACGTTCGACCTCGAGGATGTTCAAATGTTTCCCAGAAGACAGGGAAGTAAGCGCCCCGTGAGTTCAAAGACGGCCGGGGGTCGAACAACTCGAGTGCCAGCCACCTTGGATTATAAATTGAGTTTGCACTTGCCACCGAGTTCAAACTATTCCTGCAAATCTCTATTAACGACTTTGATTCGACTAGACTATTCCCTCTCTATCCCAGCCGTTTTTGTTTTTTTTTTTTTTTTTTTTAAATTATTCGACTTCCTTTCATTGAGGTTTCTCGGATACGCACTTACAACTCGATCCCTGGAATAACATTTACTTTAACCACAGGTTCGTTACCCTTCATTCAATGGGCGATGCTCGAACGGGACGTCTTTTAAAAAAAAAAAACTCGAAGAATCAGGACAACGTTCAGATCATAATGATCGCTTGATTGAGCGCAAGGTACCGCGGTATCGCCGGCGAAGTAGCACCGCTCAAATCTCTCGTTGATAAGAATTCAGTTGACAGTGGAACAGCTCCGAGTGATTCGGCACTTCTGTCAAGGGGGACTGTGCGGTTCAGAACCGGTCCACGCGCCACCTTTTCGGATTGCACGGACTCCGCGGATACCTATACTTTGTATCGGATGTTCTACCCGTGTTCATTATCGAAAAAAATTTCTATCGACATCGTAGTCGTTTGTTTCTTTTTTTTTTTTTTTTTTTTTTTNAGATCGAGAAATTCTCTGTCCGTTGGCTATCGTTCACCGGCTGAAATTTTCACGATTGCTTGATTGATAATACAAGTTTTCCACTTCGAATTAACCTGTTTGCAAATCAATTTCATCCTTTTGCAAATTAGGCATTTCTACAGATTCTTTTCTTTCTTGCTCAGTTGCAATAAAAATAAAATCCGATGCAAAGTTATTGCTTCGAAACAAAAATTTTATTGCCTGTACAAAATAAAATGAAATGACATGAAATACTGAAAGTATTTATATGCACACGTATGGGATCGCGTTGTTGTCATACACATATTCGTGTAATAATTCGTGTAATAATCTATAGGAGTTGCAACAGAATGATTGATAACATCCACTAAATGTTCGTGGTTCGTACAATGTATCGATCCAGTCTACTTATCAGCTTATCTTATATTAATGTATTAATGGCACAAGTAATTACGAATAAAATTACTACTTCACTTTTGAGCCACTTTCAAAGTGAATTTAATTTGCAAAGGGATTAATTTGTAATGTTCGTCATCCTTGAGATCTTAACGACAGATACCAAGAATTTTCGTAGATTTTTAGCGTCACCTAAATTTTTCTCCTCTTCTTGCATTGATCAAACGTTTGAACGTAACGTCAAAGTTATCTGCTTGGCAACGACGGTCATTGTTCTCTCACGAATTCCCGCGGGAGGATCGCGGCGGCGATCGGCGTGCGAGGAGCGATAATCGACCGACAGCAGTCGGAGATGGATCAATTACCGCGAAAGTGTTCGGCTGGAAGCCGACATCTCTGTATTCCGATTCGTTTCTGGCCCTCGCGTGTAATAATGGATCGGCGTGTTATTATGATTTCAATGGCGTGGCCCACCGATGCAAATCCAGATCGTGCAATCGGACCTTGTTATCGGGCACGCCGATCGGCCACGGTGATTGATTCTTCGGTATTCATGCGGATCGGCGAGCCGCGATAGTCATCGTCGTCATCGTGAAACCGTACGCGTTTCGTCGTAACGTAAAGCGTCACGTTCTGCCGTGATATCTGCTGCAGATCCCCTCCCTCAGAAAAGTCTGGTGTCTACTTTCGATCGACGTCACGATCGGCCGAAAGCTACCGATCTAACTACCAATCGATTCGCGTCTCGCACCGTTCGTAGCTTTCAGTCTCTCGGCACGATGTTTAGTCGAGTGAAACGTCATTTTTCTCGCCTCCGTCGCTCGTGCAACGGAGTGAGAGACGGATTGTGGTCAGCGATCGTTTGCACGTCGCGTCGTTCGATCGTTGAGCAGGAGAAATTGATCGGTGAATCATCATCACTTGGCCGCTTTCAGGGCTCGACAGTGTCGAGAAAATCTTAATCGAGATTTCGATCCGATGGAGACAGAGGAGGGACAGAACAATATCGCAGGCGGTTCCGCGACGTTGATGTATGGACTAGCTATGGTGTCTTGCCGCGCGAACATTGTGCCATCACTTGCAACATCTTGCATACGAACGGTGTCGTAGTAATAACGTCGGGCCGATGACACGCCGATAAATACGTACGTCGTTACCGCGATCGTTGTCTGATTTCCGAGATTTCCGTGTCGAAGTCTGTCGCCTCGCGGGTGGCGATCCAGAGTTTCATGCAACACTGCTAATAGTTGGCAGTTGTTACTCGCGGTGGCTGTACACGTGTAGCGAGATCGAAACATATAGATAAGTTTAATAAATTTCAATGTATGGGAGCAGCGAAGGAAGATAATCGAAAGGACGCAGAGTCTACTTTCCCAGAATCTGCCAGGATACGAACACAGTAAAGCACAATTGTAACTTACGATGTACAATTCCCAGCGAACTCGAGCATTGTGAACGTCAGGGTAAAAGTTGCATTGCGATTGGTCGGGATTGCAACAGCCACAGCGGACAAGAACCCGAGACGCGTCGGTGTACCTTTACAAATTCATCATTACGGGTGATATCGCGACGCTGTCGCAGCGAAAGAAAGAGCGCGAGTACATGAGAATCCGGTTCTCGATGCATCGACGACGACGACGACGACGACGACGACAACGTTGCTGCTGGCTTAATAATGTCTCCAAACACGAAATCGCAACTTTANTCCCTTTTACGGCGGCTTTTAAGCGATGTTTTCCACGGGAGGCAGCTTGTCGCTGGAATGGTTCGAGCATGTTCTAACGCGTGGAATCCTCGACTCCTGCGCAGCTGCTTTTAACGAGGCGATGACGATTATTTAATTTTTCGTTGCTACGAAAGAGAGCCAGAGAGAATAAAACCCCTCCGGCTGGTTCTTTCGGATCGAAAGGAAATTCAGAAGCACGAAAGCGATGATAAGTTTCAACAATTTCTTCTCGAATCGTACGCGGTGACAGCTTCGTTTTCTGATATTAAATCGTAGTGTTTATAAGGGTGACAGCTGCTCTCGATATTTCAACCGACGCTCGGCGTCCTTCCACATGGTCTCGGCCACCGGGAGACCGACTAAAAAAGGGTTCGAGAGTTCACGTTCGTATAAACAAGACGAGTCGATGAAACGCTCTGTGTATAATTCGAATTTCGAGTTGCATTTAAGTACACGTACTGCTCGCCGTGTGTAATTTAAAAGCCATCTAACAGGCATCGTACAAACAATTACTCTCGATGATTTACGAGCGGAATTCTTCCCCCGGTTAATGGCCCAACACGTGAAAAAACTAGTTCTAGCGCAATGTGTGTGAAATATGTCTAGTTTGTACCAGGCTAAGGCCGCGGAATCAGCCTTGATGGATGTCGTTCGATAAATCGTAAGAATCAGCTCGCAACTCCTCTTCCCGATCAATTACCAGGCCGAGCCGGAGGAACCGAGCCTCCGAATGTTTGCTCGCGCGTATGCGACGAAGAAGCAAGAGAGTAACCAGGGCCACGGATGTGGGAGCGAGAACGACGACGAAAAGAGAAAGGCGGCGTAGAGGCTAAATACAGGTTCGAAAAGGAGAAACGAATTACCTACGAATCGGCTCTGCATCCCCTTTTTATTCTTTCTTCTGTGGACCAGCGGTCCCTTTCATCCTCTTCTTCCACCTCGCTTGGGAAAACGACTACGGGTCCTTTCGCCCAAAGCGACCACCTCTTATTCTCCCCCACCGCGTTCTACGTTCGTTCGTTCGCCCGCCTCGTTCTCTTTTCTTCGCTCCGTCTCTCGTCTCTTCTCGTCGTCGTTCCTCGTCTTTTCCGCTCGTTCCACCTCCTCTCGTTCCTCCCTGGCCCTCGAAACGTCTCCATTAGAAGCCGTCGCGCCTTCGGGCCTCGCGGTCTCCTAATTTGCCTACCGATCAGCACGATTTCGCTGCGGGTAGCAGGTACAACCATGCGAGAGCGCAACCGTGTCAAGAATCCAGGAGAGAGTTGTGCTGCCGTGCCGTTGCACCGAGCAATTTATTTTTTGAACCTCTAGCGTGTTCCCTGCGTTTCGTGCTTGGGGAGGTTGCTTTTGTCGAGGTTGGCTGTGCCTCTCTCTCTCTCTTTCTCTCTCTTTCTCTGCGGTTCCCTCGAACGAGTTGCTCCGAACGCCAGAGGCCCACCACCTATTCATCTCTCTCGTTAACCACCGGACATCTTCATCGACGATCAATGGCTCTCCCTGGATGTCTCAATAATCCGAGCCGCGAATTACACGAGCGTCCTCTGTCCATTCTATCCGCCCGTCATTTAAGGATACCGGGGGGAGGTTCGCGTGGACGCGCGTTCTCGCGTGATTCCGTGATCAACAGCAGCAGCACCAGGACGCAGGTCGGATCGCTCTGCTGGCCCCCTTTTCCTTCTCTTTCTATCCTTCCTTCGTCGCGATTCACGCGCAAAAACGCCCTTTGTTCGACGCGCGCCGTCGCTTTTTCGATGTATAATTATTTCAAATATGCGGCGCGTTTTTTGTCCCACGGCAGCAATTAAGTTGCAGCTCGGCCGCCCAGGGTTTAGACACCGGCCTCGTCTCTCCCTCTCTCAGACTTCTCGAACTTCTAACAATAAAGTGGAAGCGCCCCGGGCCGGGAGGTGGGGGTGGGGAAGGAGAGACCATCTGCGAGAGAATCGGCTGGTGAATCGCCTTCGATGAAATTAAGTCATCGATGAAATTACTCCGCTTTCTCAAAACTTATAAAAACCGAACTTATTACAGGAGGGCGACTTGCAAGAAGTAAATTAATACCGTATAAACGGCAGCTTCCTCCAGCGATGTTTGAACGACCCTTGCTCGAACTCCTCATCGCGAAACGGTTGTTCCACGCAGCCGATCATTCCCCTCCCTCTCCCCTTTCAGATTAAATCGATTAAAATCGATACGCACTGGTCGAAAATTATGGGACTCGTATCGATCCTATCGCTGCGTTCCAGCTGACGGTTATCTATCACCTGGCCGACCACCATTTCACCGATAGCCAAAGATAAACGCGCGTGAAAATCGGTAATCGATTCACATCGCTCGGTGGAAACCTCGTCGGCTGGCTCCCATATCTTTCGCCGCTTCTTATTCAAATAATTTGCGTGATTCGTCTCACGGTATCAGTTTTTCCCTTTATCCAGCTTTTTCGAAAGGAAAACGAAGGGAGGAACTCGCTTCCGATACTCGTGCAGCTTTCCAGCGCAAAGAACAACGTTCGATACTAGCCGCGACTGCTGCGTGTACATATACGAGCGCCTGATCATCGACGATCGAGGGAATCGTCGCAAAATGACCTGGCATAGATCATGATTGAACCAGAGTTTCGTGACTGGACGATTCACAGCCGGCGTGTTGGTCGTTAGGGATTAATTAGATCACGAAATCGTTGTAACATTGATGGAATATTATATTTCCATTATTATGTTAAAAACTTCGAATTACTGATTTCGAAGCGAATAGATAGAAAGTCGCGATCTCGAAGTCGAATCAATTGAAGAAAACACTGACAAATGCCAGACACGAAATTTCCAGTCATTACTACATTTTAATACATCCAATTCTATTTGAGAGTAGAAATATATATATATATATATATATATATATATATATATATATATATATATATTGTGTGTTTTAAAATAATAAAATAAATTTAATTGAGTTTTTTAATTTGAATTTTTGCCCTTCTATATATAATCTAGAAACAAACGGAATTAGGATCTATAGTATTTATTCACAAATGTAAATAAATAGTAACTTTTCCTTTCCCCCTGAAAAATTGGATGTTTCGCGGTTATTTCGGTGTGTTTTCTCACTACGGAGAGGCCTTCAATTATTCAATTGCCATGATTGATGATACGAGCAAAAAACCATAAACTTAATAATATACGTAAATACGACTAATGAGGATCGTTGGCAGATAAGTATAATATTCAACTAGCGAATGCGATTCAGCGACTCGTAATGACCCGAACGAAACTTCCGTTTGCGTCGACACGTCGAGTTGAGAAACTAATTTCCATACTTAAAGCACTATCTAATATCCTATGATTGGTGGATTTGAGAATGAGAGTGCAAAGCGAGGGGGGGGGGGAAAGAGACGTCTAATCAAGTCTGATGCACTCTCCGGCGTTCTCAAAGCGACAGCCGTCATTAACGAAACTCGTTAATAGGGTTTATAACCCTCGTTCCGAGGCTGTTGCTATTTAACGTCATCGTAAACTCTAGCTGCAGAGTACTACGTGTTTTGTACGCGCTCCCGACTCGTATCGACCTCGTTCAATCGGTCCCGTCACAAACATCTTCTTCCTCCCTTGAACTTGACGTAGCCTTGACTCGGGACTGTCCGAGCGTGGGCGTCACAGTCGGCGAGTCTCGGTTTTATATCTTCCGCGCCTTCTCTCGTGCATTTTTCCCCTTCGTCTAACCCGAGCTTCTGCGCGTTAAAGTCACGGTTCGAGATTTAAGACCTGCCGGTTCCATTCACTCTTTATTAAAATTCGCAACTACCGTCAATCCTCCTGAGTAATGCCGATTCATGTGTGAAAAAATTACTGTACTGTGTGTATGTGTGTATAAAAAAAATACAGTACTGTGATAAATATTCTTTTGTAACGTGTAGATTCTGTGATTTTAAACACAAAAGTATCCGATTTGTGTACGATGACTTCGTTCGTTAGAATATTTATCAACTTTTTGAGCGAATATACGCGCTCAGAAAATAAGCTCCGCATGCGCCTGTGGTTTCGAAAATGTTAAACACGTTCGGACGAAAGGATCGATGCACCACGATTTTTCCGAGCGTGAGCGATTAGCCACAGTGTAACTAGCTCGCTCGTTGATTCTCCCAAGTCCAGCACAGTTAGACGCTTAGCTTGCACTTAAGTCGAGTTAGGCGTCAGTTAAGTCGAGCTATCCACTGTTCGCGAGAGTACGCCACGTCGAAGGGGGCATATTCTGCCGTGGAAAGGAATGTCTCGTCCGCTTTCCTCTTTCCTCCTTGATTGACGCCAGCAGCGCTACATTCTTTGCCCCTTTCTCTGCGATGTACCTATCAAGGGAAAACGCGGTTCCGCCAGCCACTGCGCTGCTTAACACGCGAGATATTTATACATCATCGTGTATGCCCGCGTAGCGGCTCGTCCAGCGCTGCACATCGCCTCTCTTCAACGACATTCTCTCCCGAGGAAACGAATCACGAAATCCGCTTCTAAATTAACACGTTGGAATCCGAGAGATCTGGTAAACGCGCGATACTCTTCCATCAAGCACGGAGAAGCGGATAAACGCGCGGCTAGAGCGTGTTTCAGTTGAAGGATTGATTGGAAGAACGAGTACCACCTGAGAGTAATTCTCGGTGAAGTAGAAGAAGAAGAAGATTGTAATTGGAATCGTGAATGACTTTCGTTGCCGTTATTAACAAGAATTACGTAAACTGTGCCATTGAGTGTGTGTAAAATTTTCGGGGGAGAAAGGAGAGGATAGAACCGTGGACGGCTGAAAGAGCTTAATGGATTTTTAACGAACAACTCCGCTCACACAGTCGATTCACGACTCGCTTATCGCTTCTTCGAGACCCATTCGCGTGACGATAACGATATTTATCATAACCGTCAATGTTCGTTAAACCGACCGCGATGATTGCACAAGTAAGTTTCCTATTTGGAAACTATGCCATGGCGGATGAGTGAAAACAATTCTGCGACCGTTGAACATCGGCAGAAAAATTGATAGAACGTTTGCAAGATCTACGTGGTTGAAGGTTCCTAAATTCTGTAGGTACGATGATCGATAAATGATAAAGTCACCGTGCTACAAATATAACGAATAACTATATACTTTATTATTATTATTTTTTTAATAACTTTTTAATAATTATAATTAACTAACTGTCTATACACTTTTTAATTAATTATTTAATAATAACTATAGACGGTAGACTGTGAAACTTTAGATTCTAGACTTTAGACTTTTAAACTTTTATATTCTTGTTAATTTATGTTTCCCCTGAAAATTATTTATAAACAGCTCCTTAGTAGGTTTGTTAAAATATTGATTCTTTACATGACTTCTTATTTTCGAGTTTGGCAAAGTTGGCGCCGTAAATTTATCTGAAATGAACTCTTCGGCGGTTGAGAAATTAGGCAAAGGTTTCGGGGACTCGTTTAAAGGATAAAAAGAGTGTTTCAGGGTGACTGCGAGTGGGTACACAGGCCCACGCGCTTCGTCGAATGATCGCTTGAGAGCGCGTACTGTTCGTCGGATCGTGGGAATTTATGAAATTTAAAATCGGTTCTCGATCGGTTAACGGGAAACAATGCGTTTCTATTTCACGCACTTGTGCGCGCCTCGCCAGCGCCGTGGAATTTCCGCGATGTTTCGATCGATACACTCGCGGCAACTCGGCCAGATGATGCATATCAAAAATACGGAGTGAAACTTGGCATTGCTCGCGGCCTGGCGAAACAATGCGTTAATGTCCCGACGTCGATCTGATTACGGTGGATTTACGTTGGTCATCGTCATTTCACAAAGAACTCGCGTCGCAACCGAGTCTGAGAGAAGATTTTTATCGCTTCTCTCTTTCTCTCTTTCTCGTCCCAGCAGAACCAGAATACGCGCCGCCTCTTACATATTCTGCTTCATGGAACGTGTACGTGTCTCGAGGATCCATTTCCAATTGCAGGATCGTACTTACCTAATCACCGGTATCAAAGTCATTGCAACATTGTACACGCTGAATACAGGTCGATTTGCACAAGCCCCCGGTCATTAGAAACCTGCTTTTGACGGGCTGGATACGAACACTTCTCCTAGCCACGATATTACTCTAGCCTTTATCGCGTTCAGCAACCAAATGGATGCTCGGTCTTCGAATTCTCTGTGCTCGACCTGTAGCCGTGTAATTAAGGAAACTTTAGGGTCGGCATTATGGTTCGAAAATTTCCAGCATCTTTCCGCGAATCGTTCGTACGGCTCACTCGCGGTGTGTGTTACGTAACCGAAGCGAAGTGTGTGAAAATTCTGACGAACGACGTAGCCATCCATTATGCACCGGCACGTAGGAGAAAGTTCAATTACTCTCGGCAATACTAAAATTCAAATATTGAGCTCGCTTTCTCAAATATGAAAATGTTCGCGCTTAATCGTGGCACTGCTTACTGCTTGTACAGTCGAGTTTAGATCTAGATCGGTATTGCACGGTGAGATTTATTTTTTGTACTATCAATGGCTTGTAGAGTAATTTTTTTCTTTTTTAATCGTGGTAAGATTTTCGATGAAGTTCAACTTGCTGAAATTTTCGATGATTCTGTGTGTCAAAGTTCACTCGGTGGAATTTTTGATATGATTCTCGTGTCGAAGCTCACATATTGAAATTTTGATCATTCTCTATGTCGAAGTTTATTTGTTGAAATTTCTGATGATTCTCTATGTCGAAGTTCACTCGGTGGAATTTTTAATGATTCTGGTTTTGTTAGAACAGAGCAGTTCAAGCTAATCACGGTCAAAGCACGAGTCGTTTGATTGTTCTGTACACGCTGTATATCCAGAAATCGTGAAATTAAAACACTGATGTCAATCGTGGAGGACATTAAGCATAACAGGTTCGCGTATCAGCTTGATCTACGCTTCTGAGTCTGGAACTCTAGTAAGGAAAGTTAACACGTTCGCGGACAGTAAAAATTTCAAACTGCAAAAGGAGGCAGGTGAGACATACATTTTTAAACTTAATTGTAATATCCAAATTTTTATTAGTCACATTTTGTCCGAGTGTTCGGAGTATCACACTTTAATAGCTATATGCAATGAATGCTGTAGCGAACAAGTTAAAAGACCATCTAAAAAAAAAAATACAGACTCAGAGCGCAAGAATGTCTAACAAATTGCTTAAAATATATTTCACTGTTTCACTTGAAACAGACATCGATTGCCTGGCGTCATATCTCATTGTGCTACTTTGCATTCTTTCACGCATACCGGATCTCGCTTTCGAGCTCTTCTAGCAACGTCAAGGTAGGAAAACCGCAGGCAATTTCGTCGAGAACAATGACGCGCGTCCTCGACCTCGTTGAACGGAACATTCGACAATCCTCGAGCGTACCGATCGCGCTGAATCGCAAGCATACCGGCGTCCCCGGCTGCTGCGTTCCATCCGTTTGCCACGACGATTAACAATTATAATTATTCCGGTGGAACTGCACGAGGGCCGAACATCGTCGAGCGATTCCATGACTCTCGCGTCCCGCGTCTTCCCGTTCGCGCGAGCCGCGACGGTCGCAACCAATTTGCGTACTTCTATAAATGCAGGTACCGGTGGCGGTACACCGAGGTGCTCGAATGGCCGGTAAACGTTCCTAGGCGTCCAGCATCGGCTGTATATTCCGTACAATACATAATGCATGAGCCGGTACGCGGTGTGTTTCTTCCTCGTATCCCCTTCATTCCTCTGGATCTGGCGAGCGGGCCGCTCTGACCGCGCCAACACCCGATTCGCTAATTAAGAAACTGCTGAATTTATCTGACCGCTGTTAAATCGTACAGCGAGCGTCGCAGCTGGCTATCGGCACTGTCCTCGTGTACGTCGTTTGTTGCCTCGTGCTCGCTCCGCCTCGTTTAGCCGCAACGGAAAACGCTCGTCACCTCGAGCCGCGGGGTCGCGTTAAGGGGTGCGATTGACACGCACGGGATATAATCTTCGCGGTAATAAGGCGTTGAGTCACGGGTTGAGTCTCTCGCGGATAATTTATATCGTGAAGTCAAAGTCACTTCACTTGATCTTTCTCTTCTTCGTAGGATTGCATCGGTGTGACTGTGTGGCCCATTTGTTTTTGGAAGCTGACACATTTAACGCACCGAAGTCTGTAGAAAGACTTGGCCAATTGCTTTCCTCGTGCTTGTCGAATTTTTCACACGTGGGAAGGAATGACTTTGAATTGCAATATCGAGTTACGCTCGTGGTAGGATTTTTCGAGAGGAAAAGGGTTGTTAATTCGACTTCTGTCGATCCTTCAATTTCCCAAGCTAAAGGTTGAAAATGCAAAAACATCCGACGCGACATGTTCATAATAACTACAAGAAAATCGTACTACAAGGCAAGGGGATTAAAGTTCCGTTACGCTTAATGTACTTGGCACCGAGAAAGTTGGAAGAAAGGCAATTAAAGAATGGCGTTCAGAAGGAGAGAGAGAGAGAAAACGGGACGAGCTTGACGAGGTGGAGAACGTACGGGTCGCGAGGCGTTCCAAATGTCTCAACGCCCTTTGACGATGATAAAGTGCTGATAATAACGCGACTAAGTAATCGCGTGGTTCCATCGGTCTGATTCGCCGGAGCTGATGCCGAAGCCGAAGCCGAAGCCAAAGCCGCGCGACTCTGTCCCCAGAGCGCGAGGAAGATAAATTTCTCGACACCGCTAATGGCGTTTCTTGCTTGCGAATTCATCTTACAAGGGCGTTCTGGGCCGGCGATGATCTGGGTGTTATAAGCCATCACTAAGCTGCGGAAAGAAACGCTCGCCCCACCGCTGCATAAATATGCATGCATCCGCCGGTGGCTCTTGTAACAACCCTGCCTCCTCTTGGTTTTTCTTAATACCGCCGCCAACCACCTTAAAAATGTAGTCGTTCCTCGTTTCGTCGCGGCGAAATGCTGGCCGATACCCGTTACCGATATATATCACCGGTTATAGAGCGACGCGTTAATAAATTAACCAGCCTCACTGTTTGTCGAAAACCTACATGTTCCGCAGCAGCTCACCACACTCCGACACTTGCACCGAGTTGCGAGTTTTTGCATGCAGTCGAGGTTTGACAAAGTGCACTTATATCGAAATCTTTCGTCTTTGAAGGTCGTTCTTACGGCAGATTCAAAGACCTGGTGTCTCAGTTAGATAGTAATCTGGTAATTCCCGTGCAAGGATGCGCGCAATGGCCGGATTTACGGTATCGAGGTAAATTAAATCATAAAACGTTGCAGGTCAAGTAACATCGTCAACGTGTTCCTCTGCCGAAAATTGAGTGATTATTTGCGAAGCGGGTGAAACATTCTGTAACTTCCCTTTGTACATGTTATCGCTCACCCTATATCGTGCCTCTCATGTGAGCCGCCCATCTTTGTTGTGATCGATTAAAACTATCGATATAGGTTTAAGTTAGATAGAACGCCTATATTGAAAGCTTTGACGAAATACAGAATTAAAACGATCATTCAGCTGTTAACTATGAGATCAATTTTATTGGTCCTCACAGTAATGCACAAAACAAAAGATGTGCCTGATGGAGAACTCGAGCGAACATTTCGCACAAAACACATTATACAGGATATAATGTTTCTGTTTCTTTCAATATTATGGCTATTCTCAATTTCGAATAATGTAATATAAAATTTAATTTTATATTCTAATCCAAGCTACTATATTAACCTTTTAGCTGTGAACGTCAGGCGAGAAATTTGTTTCGTGGAAAACAAAACATATTTGCAAATTTCAAATATTTTAGAATATTTTGTACATTATACTAGAATATTTGAGAATATTTTGTATTTGACTGAATTCTTTTTACATCATTTCTAAATGTTTTCTTGCTTTTAATATTAATTAAGTTGAATAATAAAATTATTAATTTAAAAAAAAACTGCTAATGCCATTTCCTTATAATTTAATTCACGAGGCATCACTTTAAATAAAATGATATAGCATTGGACATAATCATTCAATATTAAACACGAAATTTGTTTTTTATCATATCTTTCCAACGTGTCAATTGATTGACAGGACTGTCTTGAGAAATTTCTTCTTGTGAAATACTGTTATTCTCCTACTACGTTAGCTTTCACTCTACGCGTTCAGATATTATACACTGCATCCTAAGCCTAACCAAATGTATATACGTTCATTATAATTATCGGCAAACTATAAAAAGAGGAAGTCCGAGCTGTTAGCTAGATGTAGGTACGATATGTCCCTCAGAAGATACAGTCGAGTGCAAAAAGTTAAAAGCTAAGAGGTTGAGTATAACAATTACGAGTATAAAAAATTAAATTGTGTGATTGCAATCTTTGAGAGGAACGTCCTAACAACGCGCGCGATATTGATTTGTCAGTTTACATCGCTCGCTGACACGCAAATGGCGGCGCGATTCCCTTGGCGAAACGTGGCCCGGCGAGGGGTATTCAGTAAGTATACACGTCGTTGTTGGCAAGCCGGGGTCGGCGGGGCACGCTATCGCGCGAATCCGCGCGCACGCGGTCCAAGAATTTCCAGAGAAGCTTGCAGTATGCATATGCATGCGGCCGCTGCGTGCATACACCGGCGAACACCGGTAGACGTAGGATAGGAAATAACTGCCAATTAGCGCGAGCCCCCAACGGAGGCAAGCTAATTGTAAGTGCAAGCCGCCAACGCTTGCCGCTGACTCACTTTTCATTGCGCAGGCCTCGCGCGTTGACGCGCGTCACGCTCCGACGTCTGCCAGGATCGAGCACGAGATCTCTCGATTCCGAAGAATAGTTCCGCGGCGGGTATTCGCGAGCACGAGCAACCGTGGAATGCCCGGAGTGTGTGGATTCGTCGGTGGAATGTTTCGTTACTGGCTCTGATTGACTCGTTTCGACTTTTTGCTCGATCAAACGAAACTATAAACCTTCATCGTGTGCGTGTAACGGTAACGCGAAGGTACAATAGAAGTCTGTTTGTCTAGACTCTAAGAATGATCCTTTTAGATCTTCTCGTTAGTCACATTGTCCGCCGTCGTTTCAAAACGTACGTTTCGCGTTGAAATTGTCTGGATTTCGCAACGCAAGTCATTTATCACTCCATCTTCCACGAGGCATTCAAGTGGGAGGAAATTAATTCGCCTGTTATACGAATGACTCATGGCTCATGAGCTTGATTGTTCTCCGACGGAGAATTCATGTAAATGGAACTCTATTGTAATAATAGCAGAGATAATAGAAGTCGATTGTGCGTAGCAACGTTTATCGAAGGTCTTCCTACGTTTTCAACGAATAATGAGAAAAGAGTTCGTTACTTCCATTACACGAGCAAACAATCATGAGAAGGAACGATTGAGTTTCAACGTCGAGTTTAAATATCCATCCGTCGGATATTTAACAGTCCGTCGTCGGCAAATACGACCTCTGTTACCTCGCTGAAAAAGCGTCGTCGAACCCTCGATGAGAAACAACGCAGCTGGCTGCTCGAAAGCGGCGTTGAAAAAGCGTTTCGGGGGAAAATTCACGGTGACGTCGCGTGGACACGCGCGGCTGCCTCGCGGGGAACACGGCAGATGCGCAGAGAATTCGTGTGATTGGGGGTGATACTCGAGCGAATGGAGGCCGCCAGGTTCCGTGATCCACGGTGATAAAATTCGGCAGCAGGAAGAGCATGTCGCGGCATTTCGCGGCGTTCGCGTGATCCTATCGCATTTTTCTCCGTGTTCCGGGATCGGCTGCTGTTGCGTACTCCGCTCTCGTATATCTTTAATTATCGACGTGTACGTAATCTGCGTCACGGTTAATCGCCACTGCCTGTTCGATTTTCTCCCGGGGTAATTAAATTCCGACACAGGTGATTAACCCTTCGTATACGAGTATTGTGGAGTATCGTTGCACGCTCGGCTCGAGCCAAAGGTCAATGTAATTTCGCTCGTGCGTCGAAAACGTCGAAAACGTCGATTCGACCGGTGGCCTCGCCGAACGTAATTAGTACAGAGCACCGGATTTCCAATTCAATTTCGCGTTCCTTGACCCACGTGTCAGACCCACTGTGTTCCTCGTTCGCGTATTCAGTGAAAGTCGCTCTTCCACCCGGTCGATCCCCCTGGAATCGTTCCAGGGATCCGGTTCTTACCGTAATCCTGACTAGAGAATGACCGCTGAAACGAGTCCGCGTAGTTGCACCGGTTTACGATACGAAACCAGATAAATTATTTATGAACGCTGTACTGGGCAGTTCCGAACTTCATTCGTGATAGCCACCTCTCGCAAGTGTTCCTGCCGCGTGTTGCTTTCCTCCTCTTTGCCACGATTAAACTTCGAAGCTCCCTTTCATCGGAGGATTTTCGCCCCTCCTCGCCCTTCCTCGCCCGTCCAGTCATCGTTCACGTGTCCCATTCCCACGCTGTAATCACGCAGGACAACGCAACCCAGTGTTTCCATTCGAGGAACACAGCGACACAGGCAGCCGTGTGCGCAGTGCGCGGAACAGCGTGCAGATAACGACGTTTCTGGCAGGCAGATCGCGGCCGAGAGATTTATCGGACCGGCTGACGCTGTTTCCACCGCAGCTAGCTCCACCCTTGGTGAATTCCCAATTCGTCGTGAGGAAAGGAAGAAGTGCAGAAGTGAGCGGGAAGCGTAGAGGAAACGAAATCGGCCAGATTCGGATCAGAATTCAGGGAGCATTTCGGGGTGTCGCCGCCACCAGCGACCGCGCAAGATTTACGAATTCGCGTTAGATCTTCGGCCGAATGTCGGATGGGTGGGGACGTTCGGGAGCAGATAATCGATGCGGTGTCACACGGCGCTGTTCTCGCGAACAAAGCACCAACATTATGCGGTGCGTGAGCGGAATACGCACGAAAGAGGGACATATATTTGGGACGATAAAACGTTTTTAGGATCGACGAACGAGGAGGACGAAATCGGACGTGGAATTTCCTATGAAACTTATCTATGATTCGCGATTTCTTGGTAACGAAGAAATCTTACGATATTTATTTTTACAGCAATGGACTGTGAACCAGCCGTGTCCAATCGAGCGTGATAAAATTTACTTGTAAATTAGATTAGTTTACTTGACGCTCTTCACATCGATGATTACTCGTTCAGATTTTCAAAAACTATAATGATTTTGCTGCTTGGGCTTGGCCCAATATGACAACGATTTGATTCAAACGGTGAGCGAGTGAGCCACTATAGGAACACTCGAAAGAATGTCCAAAGGGCATACAGACTAGGCCGAAAAAGCCTCAGAGCGCAAGAATGCTTAAACATTCTTCTGGCAACACGAACAATAAACGCTTCACGCGGCGGATAAAAACGAAAATTCCCATCCGAGACAGGATAATGAATAAATCGCGAAATTACGCGCTGTCGCGGCGCGGCGCTAAGAGGGAACGAAGCTGTGGTGTCGGCCCCGGCCAATAAATTTCCATTCGTGCGCGAAATAATCGCCGTGATGTACGAGCTGCGATATTCGTAATTTCGCGACGGCAATTTACTGATAGCCGCATTCTCGTGAAAGCCACTCCGGCGGACAGGCGAAATATTACGCACGGCTCTCTGCCGACCGTGATACAAATGCCCCGGCGAGGATCCTGCTCGTATCCACGATCGAGAGACGAACGCCGCATAAGCAGGTAGGTCAGTCTCAGCGAGCCCGAGACGAAAATTGCTTCGAACGGGACCCGGAGGGCAGTCATCAGCTTGCCGAAGCTTCGCGAGCCACGGAAAAACCTACTAGCGTCGTCTCGTCTTGGCGCACGTGCGCGATTCGTGCTGAGGATTAATGTCTCAATCCGCGGGAACATTATACGTGAATTACTCGCGCGCGAGTGAGAAGAGATCGTTAGACCGGGGCTGTCGCGTCGTTATCCATGCCATTTGCGAGTTTGTCTTTCGGAGCGCGTGCTGCGCTTTTTCACTTGATGATAGCCTATCATCATCGCTTTCCCATCGCGAGGAAAGTCGAGTTTCAGCGACCTCAGCCGCGCAGATCTCACGCGAGATGTGAGGTTTGATCGGACGTTGAAACTCGGATGAAATTACTTCGGTTGGAAGGACCGTAAAAGGATAATTGCACACCGCTGGTAATATGTTGTCAAACGAGCCAGCGATTTAACCCTCTCCTCTTTTTTCCCTTCTTTGACAGTGAATCGCAATTCTTCGCGACTCTTTCAACGCGAAGATGATCAGAAAACAATCCGACTACACGCCACTCTTCTTTCGTCGTTTTCGTTGCACGCGTAGCACGGAAGTCAACGAAGTGTAAAAAAATTGGGATCGCCGCGGCAATTTCACTACCGTTGCACCACGGACTGTAATTACGACGAGCCAGCTACCTCGACCTAATAAAAGTAGCCCGCTTGCGCTTCCGAGCGAAAGAAATTGAGTTCGCCGAAAGCGGGGAAAAAAGTTCGGGACGCTGCAGGGTGTGTCGCTCCATTTCGTTAAGAGCCGGTGTTTAAACGCCGAGATTACACGCCGGAGGAACCGCGCGGCGGTATGTAAAAGTCGCGAGTAGAGCTTCTCTCGTTTCCATCGTCGTGAAACTAATGTCTGGAAAGCAGCGTCGTTAGCATGGTGGCGATAGAAGCGTTAGGAGACGACGTCGTTCGCGAAGTTCGGTCGACATGTTCGACTGTAATTTCCAGCGGTCGAGCCCGCTGCAGTTGTCGTTCTTGCAATTTCATGGCGTGTTGAAGCCGATCTCTCGTGGTCCACGGCCATCGGTTGTGTTTCTTCGCCGTATGTACACCGTATCGGTACACAAGCGTCGTACCAAGAGGAAATTCGAAGCGATCGCCAGAAAGGACGAGAAACCGCCATTAACGGGCCGCGGTTTCCGCTAATCGAGCCGTTTCTCCCTTGTAACGTGGGAGGTTCGGTACACGTCGCCTCAGCCTCAGATCGCGGACAGCCTGTAACGATGTTTGTGCAAGATGATTTACGGAGATCGAGAGCTGCATTTTCTTCGCAACGGCTCTAAACAATGAGCTTTCAAATCTTATCTGGCCATTGTGCGTGTTGTTTTATTACGGGGAATCGGCTGAAATCGTCGGAAGGAGGAGCGCCGGGTTAACTGCGAGCTTGTAATCCTCGCAAGGTCAGTCTTAATTATACGTTGTGACTGTGTGCAAATGCACACGGCGAAAAGATGAAAAAAAAAAAAAACAGAGAATGAAATATCGCGCGAGAGGAGATTTATGGGAAGTTTAAGGAATCGTATCGCATTCGATTCGTTGCTCCTAACGAATTATATCCCTCGTACGTGATTCTATCGCCAACCAATAGAATTCAAGAAACTGCAACTTTTTTTTGCAACATACATTAGACTGTTTGCATAAATTTCGTTCGCAGCTTGATTTTACATTTTCCAAGGTTTTTCCATTAAAAATATGCGTTATAGAAATTGTTGTTTACGTCATTTTGCAGTGGACAATATGCGTAATTCGTCCACGATGAATACACATATGTATGTGTGTAAATGCTAAATTCACAATTGTGTTACTTAGTGACACAAAAACAGAAAGAAAACGGACGGCTATAAATATTTAAATATTAATAAATGTGACATACGATTGATAATATAATATAATATATAATTTTACATACAATTTTGAAATATTAAAAGAATTATTTGTTATTATTAAATCATTTAACCTCTTAGTTGTGTAGAGTATACTCGTACTTTGTTACTTGAATTAAATTTTTTGTGAAAAATAAAATAAATTTCAGACATTTTAAGAAATTTTGAGACTAGACTAGAGTCTAGTTCTTTTTCACATAATTTCTAAATATTTTCTTGCTATTAATATTAATTACTATTAATTAAGTTAAAGAATAAAATCACTTTGTGTTTGACGAGTATAATCTTTCTAGCGACTTTTAGAAGTGGTACCACAGTTAAGAGGTTTGATTCGTTGTACTATTAACTATGTATTAACAATGAGATTCAAAGATCGTAAATACATATCATGTACATACAATTTTTCCACGAAAAGAGCTCTTCATTTATGAAGAACAATCGATAACAAGTAATATAAATTAATGTTGCAAACGAGCCTAACACATGTTTGACAACAGAAAGTTCTCTCGCGATGGCACGAAGGTAGAATAGTCGGGGAACGAGACCAGAGGAAAAAAGGACTACGCGTTATCAAGCAAAAATTTTTAAGGGAAGAGGACCCGAAGAGGGAGGAGAGGAGGAAGGGAAGGCTTGGCTGGGCGCAGCGTTGTTTCACGGGGGTAACGATCCTCGAGATCTCATTTACGGTACAAATTAGTCGTAGGCCGGTCCTTGGTTCTTAATGGTCGGCCGGCACGCAAAGAGGCTAGCTTTAATGAAGACGGCGCTTTGTCCGTGAGGAAGTGTTGCGCGACGCGGATCGCAGCCGATCCGCTCGCGTTGCGCCGAGCCAAGCCACGCGGTCGTATTTCGCGCGAGCGTCCGCTGAATGCGAGTTAAACGAAGATTTATGCCGTGCCGTGTAAATATAAACAACAATATGCAATCCCCGGCCTCATTGTCCCGCGCGAACGAGCCGCGCGAGCCGGCCAATGCCAACTAATAAGCGAACGCGTCTCGCTTTCACGCTCGCTCGCACGCTCGCGCGTCGCCAGCCTTTCTACCAAGCTAATTGACTGAACGGAACCAGCAGACACGGAGCCAGACAAAAACTGTCTTTTCTCCTCTTTTTCTACGTGTGTTACTCCATTTTAAGGTTCGTCGAAAACGGCGATTGTTAAATAATACGTAAAGTGTGTTAATACGAATTATTCATTCAATCGATCTTCATAAAATCCAGTCTTTTTTCCAGCGTCATTGGAAGAGACATTGTTCCGATCTCTTCTGTCTTGGAAGAAGTCGCTCCGAGATGAAAAATCTGATGTTGAGTTTCAAAATACGCTTCGGGAATCAATTGCAATTTTGACTTCCCAGAAGATCAGACCTCTGATCTGAAATTCCAAAGTTGTACTCGCAGTATTCCGACAGAGCAAAAAGAAAAGAGAAAGAAAGAAGGGAAACGTTAGCCGTTGGTGTAGTACTCGGCTGGTCGCGCATCTTGTCGCGATCTGTTTCCCCTAACCATCCTCATCGGCAACGACGAGCCAGCGCCAGGCAAGACAGACCGCGTGGAGGATGAAAAATGGAGATACGACGCGGTGTGTTTCGTCAGCGAGAGAGAACGTGTTTCGTCTCGCCGGTGAAATTTCAGCGAGCGCGTAATGCGCGCGCCTATTAAATGAACCGGTTTTAATGAATTTGCTTGTCCGCGGCGCGGCGTACGCGAGTGGAGCCCGGCGTGCACGTGTAGCCGCGGCGAGCGTGCAGTCGCCTCGGAAGACTAATCGACCGGGGCGTAACGAGCCACCGAGCGACGATCCTTCCTCTCCGCGAGGACGAGGACGAGGACGAGGACGAAACTCGCCTCTTTTCCGCGAGCCGGCCGCGTTTTTTACCAGCGCGCTTCAGAAATTTGTCTGTCGCTGCCTTAATACGCCGGCTGTCACGCGCGTCCTCGCTCATCCATCCAGAGTACTTCTGGCTACGTGTACCTCTCCCTTCGGATCGCTTTAATTCGCCGATTCCCACGTGCGATTTCGTCCACCGCGATTTATTTTCCAACCGTTTCGTTTCAACTCGCCCGCTCGGGCACCTGTGATTCTGAGTGACGTGACTTTCCGATTATTTCCAGGGAGGATAGTGATTCCTCCCTGGACTTCACAGCGTCAGTCGCTTGACGTTTCAGTTTGTCGTTACAAACAAAGTGATATCGACAGATGTGTTTTTCGTATGGAACGAGCGAAGGAAGGAACAAGGCTGCGCTAAACCTGCCGTCGACTAAACTAATTTCGAATTTTTCAATTAACCAAGCTTCCATTAATTCCGATGATGTGCGTTTCACCGGAGAGAAATAGGCATCGAAATCGACGCGGTCATTAGAGATCGTGCCTCGATTGTAATCACTACTAGCTAACTTACACCGACCGGGCATCATATCGATTCAATAAATCTCGCGCTTCTCTTTCCCTCGTAACATGTGTTGCGAGATGATACGCAAGACGTTCATTCATCATCGATGCGAATGAGAGAAGATATGTACACATACATAATAAAGATTCTGACTGCACCATCGACTGCCCCTCCTCCTGACAATTTCGATCGATCTGGAATCGATGAATTCTGGCAAACTTTTTAACTGGAACAAAGTTTCCTATAACTGTCAGCGACAACAATCTCGTGATTCGCTCATGTAACTTTCAAATTCTTTTATAAATTTTCGTATGACAATGGTCTTTTAATAAAAATTTGTGAAGTTCGAAGGACTGTTATCTGAGAGCTGGTTTCCCTGCGGATCATAGTGTTTCCTCAATCGTTCGAACATGTTTCTTTGTCGACAATTATTATGAAAGAACGCATTTTCGTCCAGTAATTATGAACAATCACGTGGCTAATGTTCGACGATCGTACGTCATTTTCACGGAGCCGTGTGATTACGACGTTTGGAAGGGTGGCAAGGTGATTCGTGACACGAGAACGCGAAGGACGCATCAAACGATTCTGTCATCGGATTTCACATTTTCCAAGTGAAATTCATCCCTCTCTCTCTTGAGAGAGACAGAAAAAAATGATCGTTTGACAGACAAAGTGTACTTACTATGTCCTCCATGCTGTGATTTCCAGCGTGCATTAATCCGGGATTCGTACAGCTTCTCACGGGCGTCGTGCGAAGCGAAGCGAAGAGACACACTTGCGTACACACTTGCGTTACTGTCGCTTCTCCCCTCGTTGTTTCTTTCTTCGTTCCTTCGATCACACTTCGTTCCTCTTTGCACTGGACGTGGAACTGCTAGCTGTCACGGCTAGGACCATCGTTCCAAAAACAATCACTTTCCATCGAGAACTTGTCACCACTTTTAAACTCGACTGACGGCCTTGTCCCTGCTTCGGAATCGTACGCGACGATCATAACACTACTTTTACGGAACGTCCTTTCACAGATCGCTGGTACCTGCCGCTAGACACAAGGATTCCTTCCTTCCTGTTCACCTGGGTAAATGATTGCACTTGGCCGGGTATGTATATCCTCGCGAATCGGAGCTGTTCCTCGTAATCCGAGACGACGGAGTATCGAGTCTATTCGTACACGGGAAAGCTCGCGCAGAAGAACACGTACACGCACCGGCTGGCGATCTCACCGTAAGATCGCCGCGAAGATCGTCGTCACCGGTACACGGTGACGACAACGACAGTCAGGGTGGTCCACGACGCGCGACATCCTCGTACCGCTCGTCGAAATCTCCGCGTACTCGTTACACGTTCGCCAGCGCGCCGACGGTTCCACTCCGTTTCAGTCTTCTCCCTCCGGAATCGAGCCTGTCGTCGACCACCGTGCACCGTGACACTCGAAAAATCGGCGAATTCTCAAGCGATCGGCAAATCCCGGTGTCACGCTCTCTCGATCCTTCCTATTTCGTATCGATCGGACCGCTCGTCCCGTTTTTATCGCGTTCCAGGCAGCAAGAACGTCCAGCGGACCGAGCCAGGGACCACACACAGTCGTGGAAGAGTTCGTAGAACGATGGACGATCGTAGTGGAAACACGAGAACGAACGAACGAACGAACGAACGAACGGACGGACGGACGGACGGACGAACGAACGGGATGCAAAGAACGCGCCGAGAGCGAACCGTTCGCCGGCTCGGGCTGAATCTCACTGACTCGGTTGTTGCGTTGCCTGCCAGCTCTGGCCGCGACGTGTTGCGCTCGATAGAGAGGGAGAGAAGCACGTAGGGGAAGAGAGAGAGAGAGAGAGCGTGACGACAGAGACGAGTGTAGGAAACGAGTGTAGAGGGGGTTGTGAGGCCCCGCGCATCGAACCCCTCCATGGCAGAGGCCTACCGGGTGCCCAGGGCCTCGACCATTATCTCTGTTCGGCAGCGCTGCCCCGCGTCACGGACGACCCAGAGGGACCAGGTTCCGAGGGCTTTATTATATTTACGAGGCGTTATCGAGCCAATCCAACAATATTGATTCCGCGCTGCGAAGAGATCGGCCATCTTAAAGAACGCCCAATCCACCGACTCCCCCTTTTGGTTACGCGCCCCCTTGCTACCGGAGGGCTCGTGCCACTCTCGCGCCCTTGTTCTTTTCGCTCGCTACTTCTTAATATCGTTAATTTACCATTAATAATCTTTCGCTCGGTCGATCGAGCTTCAACTTCATCCATTGACCAATTTTACAAAATCTCGCTCTTTCCTTGCCTCTTGTCGCCAAGAATACGTATTTCCCAGCGTTGCTTTCGTACGAATAAAGCTGAAGGCATCTAGCCTGCTCGACGATGCTCGATTTGCTCTCTCCTCTGCACGGAACGGTCTACAACATGCGGGTTTTCGTTTATATAGATTCTTCTTGATTCGCCGCGACGCATAGGGGTGATCTCCTTGGAAGTTTCTTTTTTTTTTTCTTTCTTTTTTCTTTTTCTACATCATTCCCGACGGATAACAGCACGGCACCGCTGTAAGCGAGAGACGTTTTCGATTCCATGGCGGCGGAAGTTAACGGAAACGTAGCAATTTATTCATTCTCCTGTGAGGCCAAGCCCCGTCCTCCTCCATTTTTCCCTCCTGCTCGCGAGATGCGACCTCTCCCCGTTGCGGGAATAAAAACGAGTTCCTCGTATGAGTTAGATGTCCTTTTGAATGATCGTGTCGGTCCTTGCCTGACTCGTTGCCTCGGGGTCATTGTCTTTTGTAATCCCAGTCCTCGTTTCAACTCGTATTATGCTCGTGATTTAGGTGAATTCTATTACGACCTACTCTCGGCATACATATTGTCACATTAAAGTCGAGATCTTTGTTACGCCGGCATGGCTCTCTCAGATATGATGAAATCGGGACAGTTCGTTCATTCCTCCACTCCATTTTCTTTTGAAAACAAATAACTACTAACTTTCGTAAATTTCTTCTAATTGTCATTGTAAAAAGATTGTTATAAACGTCGTCATCCTCGTTTCTATCCTCCTACATGCGCAGAAGCTTAAACACGAACAGTTTCTGTTTTCTATAACCGTTAGCCAAATATTTTTTCAATTTCGAGATTGTTTTACTCAATAAGATCAATTTACTCCCATTAAATCCTCGTCGGTCGGAGCAACAGTGACTTCAATGCCCAGAAATAACACCAGCTTCTACCAATAGCAAACCTTCTTCATCGTTCCTCAGCGACGTTTGCTTCGCGCGGCGATCGATCGAACGCGACTTTTATCAGGGAACGAATAGCATCGTCGAAGATACATACGATCGATCATCCACGAAGCTTCAAGAGCACTGTGTGGCGTGTAATAATCGCAACACTCTCCACATGTCTACTTACCGGTTGCGAACTGGTTGCAAACTGAGCCGATCGTTCTCGTTCGTTGGCTGGCGCGTGTTCAGGCGTGTACGTGGGTGTGTGGATGGGCCGCGTAACAGCTGATCGTCGCCGTTGATCGGAACGGGCCGAACAGGAAGTCGCGGACGTCCTCGTGGCCGCGTACGCGCGCGGCCTCGGAATTTCATCCGTATTAGATTCGAGCAGCGCGATAACGATACGGTATATCTCAGTTGCTCTCCCACTCGGCTCCCTTTTCGCTCGGTTCACCGATCCCAACGTCCTTCCCATCTCCGTTTTTGGTTTCCACTCTTTGCTTGTTCGTTACACTGTTTCATTATTCGTTCTCTCACGTTATGCTTCTTTGTGCACCCATCTCACGCGAGATTCTATTAACTTTTCCATTCGTTTCTTTTTTTCCCACGTGTTCATTAGCGTGTAATAGAAAGACGTTCAATCGGTTTCGTGATACAATACGCGTTGCTCGAGCTCCGACAGTCGCGACTAATTATAGAATCGCGGACATCGTTTCCACACCAGTTGCAAGTTCGACCAGTCTTACGTCTCGTTGAATTCTGACGGCGTAGAATCGAAAGGAACCTTGGGAAACGAAGGGACGAGTTGTGTTTCATTTCATGCGGCGATCTATGCGTGGATTATTTTGCACGACGTGCCGCGTATCCCTCATAACGATACCGATCGACGTAAAAACGGTGGCAGACATTAACGAACGACATGAATAGAGATGCCGTTACCTGATCCAGGAATCGTGCATCTCACGATACGGTAGTTAGACGTCGTGCAATAATAACCATCGTTTCGTTCAATGGTTGAAATAACCACGATACACAAGTGTTAAAATAGTCGAGATCAGGCGGCGAGTTTTATGTGACAAGTATAATAGCACATCTATTCCACTTTTCCACTTGGCAAACATCTTTACTCGAGCAAATTTTCTGGACATAGAGGTATACAAATTAGGGTATAGACCGTTATACACTACGTGTTATTATTTCAACAACAAAAACGTGTTTGTAAATAGTAAATAGTAAACATATAAGAAAGACAATATATATATATATATATATATATATATATATATATATATTTTTTAATGATATTTATGAGNTTGTTAATGAGATTTATGAGCCTGTTTGCTCTTGACCAAATTATTTATGTTCAGGATTAACTCTGTTGTATCATCGAATTCTTTAAATTCTCATCGGCCGTTCTCGATCGCTGCTTATTAATTAATTTCGTGAAAGAGAAAGCTTGTTCTATAGGCATATATACATTTGTTTTTTTTTTTTGAGCAAACTTTCTGAGATTGGTAGAACCTTCCAAAAATTTATCAAGTCAACGTCACTTGGAACAGAAGGAAAGGTATCAAATTTTGCTTTCAAAGAACTAAGGGAAATTGATCGTGACGATATATTGACTATATCCTGAAAATAGTCGAGTTAATTTCAATATTTTTACATCTTATATTATTCTTTTTATTTATTATCAAAACTTGCTCTATGCGCCACCAGAAATTATGAAATGGCACATCACACCACGAATGGCCACCTCGGAGAGAATTAAAACATTTGCTGATAATAAATCATAAATTGGTAAAAAATTATTAATTTTACCATGTATTAAAGACAAAGCCAAATATTCAAGCTAATTTCTTAGTTTTGCTAAAATTCTTGCGACCGTGAAATGGGAATACACTTTGAGAAGCCCTGCAATAGCAATTGGTCAAAGCAACACAATCTCGAGGAATCTAGTTTCGCAATCTTATTACTTCGAGAACATCTCGAGTAAAGAGAGTGATACGATTCATCGTCAGACATCGTGTAAGAATGCTAATATCTATCGTTTCATTCGATACAAGTATGTAGAAACATCCTGGCAATTACAAATTCTGTAGCAGTTCGTCGAAAGATACAGCCTCGGGGAATCTAGTTTGCCAAATCTCATTGCAATGGCATTTGAGAGGATGTCGTGTAACGAGAACGCGAATAGCAGAGCGGTTCTTGTCTAATCGCGGCGAAAGTGCGTGCTCACGTTGTGTGTTCACGGAAGGTAAGGGAGGAGAGACTTGATGAACTTGCCTCGTGAATCACCTCGCCTATAAAAATCGGCGCCGATGCGTGAGAGAGATAATGGCGGGGAGGAGCGGTAACAACAGGTTTGCTTATGTACGCACATAGGGAGCGGGGGCCCAGTGGGGCAGGGACGGAGCCGGGAAGCAGGAAACTCGAAGAGCAGCGACTGCAACGCGTGCATCTCCAGCGGGAATGCACGCACACGCGCTTCCTCGCCGCTTGTGCACGCTTGTGCTCGAGCTCGTAGCGCAGGTGAGTCAGTGCGCGAGACGCGCTAACGTTAGCCACGAGCTCGGAGTTCCGCTGGCTACGCGAGGGTGGCGTTTTACCCGCGTCGTGTTACGTTTGTTGGCGTGGTGAGAGGAGCTCGCCAGCAGCTGGTGGTCTTTCGCAAACTGTTTGCCTTATGCCGCGTCATGGAAACTGTGTAGTATCTCAGATGAGAATTTTCGAAAAAGAAGATAGCCCTTCGATCGTTTCATGAGCAATTTATAAAACTGATCACTTCTAAAATGGCCCTCATACAACGTCTCGTGATTCTACATCCGACGCTAGAACTACCAAAGTAATACAAATGGCCAATTTATAATTTTCCTTCGTAACAATACATTTTTAGAGCTAAATGTTCTTTACTGTATTATAAATTTTTTCTCGTTTCCTGCACTTTCATATCTTCGCTATAAATTTGTACTTTAGTTACAGCTTTAGTTAAGGAGAGAAGTACTTACATGAAACGTGTAAACCATTTCGTTAATATCTTCTTAAACCACGGAACGCATCTAATTACCATTTCCAATGGCGAAGCGAAAACGAAACGTGCAATTATCAATTTCAACTTCTCTTTCTCTCTCTTGCTGTTGATTCGAACGTTAGCCGATCGCGAGAAATCGACGGGCCGTACAAACGAATCTCGATGCACTTTAATACGATAAACTTGATTACCAAGTTGATGCAACAAATCATACGAACCGCGAGCTAACGAGAGATTCCTGAACGCTTCGTATCCCGTTAAATGATCTTCGCGAGGGCAACAGATACCGAGTTGAAATATCGATCGCCACGATCAACGTTAATTATACGCGAATCCCACACATGCGAGCGGCTTTCGTCGATTCGCATTCAATTAGCCTTGCCGAATGCCTGGGCGCACCTTCGCGATACACCGATAGCACGGCACTCTCGATGCTCAGAAGCACCCTAATCGATTACGTGCCAGCACGATTGAGAAATCTAGCCATTGTTCGCAGCTGTCGTGGCTCCAGCCACCGGGATTCGTTCCACGGGACGTTCTTTACGCACAACGGGAACCGTTTATTTCGCAGGTGTTCCGTTTTCGTCGTCGATTTTCTCCCGACGTTGGGTTGTAACATCGATGGTTACGTAATTGTCGGAGGATATCGAGAGACGACAGACGTTTAATTAAACGACGGGCACGTTTAAACGAAAATAATACAACGGTTATGGTGAGAGTCGATAATTTTGTACATATAGTAGCGGCCACAAACTTGCGTATGTACGGCAAATTTTCAATTTGCAAAATTATAGCGGTATTCAATTTGCTTGTAAGGAATTTGGGCGTGAAGTTTTACAATTCTGGATCAGTTTTTCACAGAAATATTTTTTGCTATCGTGTAAACTGAGTGAAATAGTGAAAGTATTGTTTTTCGTCGAAAATGTTATAAATTCGAACGTCTCTCAAAACACTGGAAAAACTTTTGAGTCCACGATGGTTTTGACAATTCCTTTCCCTTTACAAGTAACCTATAAAAACCTACTGTATAATTTCTTTTTTCAAACTTGTTAAATTTAATTAAATTTTGAATGTATCCGAGAACGACGAAAATTCGTCGGGTTTCTTCAATTTTAACTTTACTATTCAAAGTTCGATAGCTTGAGAAACTTTGAAACTTTTCCAAAGAACAATGGATTATTATTGGATGGACACATATGACATGGCGATTAATATTTTATTTACGACACTTGTTTTGTTAATTAATATATATATATATTTATTTATATGTTAAAGTGATTCAAATTTTTTATAAATACAGTAAAAATTTCTGAATTAATAATTAACATAATTCTTTATAAAACAGAATATCTTTATATTTGCTAAAAATAATTGTTTTTACTATTTTTTAACTTTAATGAAAATAAAAATTTTATAACTGTATTGCACTTTATACGTCGTTTAATAGGTATCTGATTTTATCTA
>NIPQ01092060.1:0-21971 GCA_002806875.1 Lepidotrigona ventralis hoosana | reverse complement strand
TTATTTACATATATAATATAATTTATAATTTTTATTGAAGTGATCCAACAACAATATTTCGTGGTAATACATTAGTAAGTAAAATGATGGATGAAGGTATGAGATTAGCAGGCCTTCATTATTTACACAGTACGCTTAGACCAGCTATGGAACAAGTTTTTCTGGAGAAAAAACCATGTGAAATAGATCCAACAAGAGTAAAGGATGCAAATACAATTCAAACCAACTTGACAAATTTAAAGGTAAGTAAAAAAGCAAATTATTGTATAATAATAACTCTACTAATATAATATAATAAATAATAAATTTTGCTTATAATATAATTATAATAAATAATAAATATAATATAATAAATAATAAATAATAAATTATAATGTTATTCTGTTGAACAATATTAATTAAACTATTTTATAATTTAATAGGAATATGTTCAGAGGGTATTTACTGCTATTACTACATCTGGTGTACGGAAATATAATAAATAATAAATAATAAATTATAATGTTATTCTGTTGAACAATATTAATTAAACTATTTTATAATTTAATAGGAATATGTTCAGAGGGTATTTACTGCTATTACTACATCTGGTGTACGGTGTCCACCATTAATGTGTGAAATGTTCTGGTGTTTAAGAGAACTAGCAGCAACACATTTTCCAAAAAATAAGGAAGTAAGATATTCAGTCATCAGTGGATTTATTTTTTTACGATTTTTTGCACCTGCAATATTGGGTCCAAGATTATTTGATATTACTACTGAACAAATTGTAAGACTGTCATTGAAGAAAGAAACAATATTGGTGATTCCTAGTGAAATTGAGATATATTATTATTATTTATTTCAGGATTTCCAAACTAATAGAACATTAACATTAATTTCTAAAACAATTCAGAGTTTGGGAAATTTAGTAAGTTGTAGAGGTGGAGCTGGTAGTGTTTGTAAAGAAGAATATATGGAATGCGTGTACAGGTACATTAGAAATAAGTACATTTCGTGATTTGGTTTGTAAATAAATTTTTATTATTTACAAACCAAATTATTATTTAAATATTGCTTTTTCAGAGAATTTTATACAGAAAAACATATACAAGCGGTTAAGCAATTTTTAGAATTGATATCAACCAGTAGTAATAGCGGTATTGCAAAACAACGAATAAATACTCAACAAGAACAACCAATCGTATTGAAAGAAGGGTATGTATAATGATTATATTAACATATATTAATATACTTTTATTATAGCTGTTACTTGTTTATTTCTTTATTTTATATTTGAAAAATAAATATTTTTGACTCTATATAGATGAACAAATTTTCTTGCGAGATTATTTTCCATACATTTCAATAATGCACTAAATTATACAAGAAAATAAATAAGCAGGCAGTATTGTGACAANTTATACAAGAAAATAAATAAGCAGGCAGTATTGTGACAAATGAAAATTAATTGTCTTAATTCTTTTTTGAGTTATTAGAATATTTGTGAATATAACATTCAAATGAAGAAATAAAGTCGCACGAATTAAGTTACTCATCTGCATTAAGTTTTAAATAATATAACAATTAAAAATTTTTAAATATNAGTGAAAATTAATTGTCTATAATTCTTTTTTGAGTTATTAGAATATTTGTGAATATAACATTCAAATGAAGAAATAAAGTCGCACGAATTAAGTTACTCATCTGCATTAAGTTTTAAATAATATAACAATTAAAAATTTTTAAATATCGTTTATATATAACTTCTTCATCTATTCATAAAATATTAATTTTAACAAGGCAAATTAAATAATATTTTTTAATCATAAATATAATTGTTGCTAACAAAAAGTATTTATAATAGAATATATTTTCTCTTCATGCATACTGCTGATTGTAAGAAGAGGTTTGTAATAATATTTTATATTTGAAATTTTTACACATTTTATATAAAATATAAATTTTCATATTTTATTTACTGTTATTACTTCCTTACAGAATAATGATTAAAAGGGCACAAGGTAGAAAAAGATTTGGTCGAAAAAATTTTAAACAAAGATACTTTAGACTTACTACACAAGATCTGACTTATTCAAAAACAAAAGGTAAATGAAATATATTAATTTTTAAAAAAATTAGTGTTTAAAATTTTTAATTGAAAAATTAGTGTTATGATTGAGTGTTTTATTAATCTCTATAAAATAATCTCTATATTAATCTCTATAATATGAATTAGAGTTTTATTAATCTCTATAAAATAATATTTGATAATATATTTCATAGGTAAAGAACCTTTATGTAAAATACCACTTGAAGAAATATTAGCTGTTGAAAAACTTCAAGAAGATTCATTTAAGATGAAAAATATGTTTCAAATTATTCAATCACAAAGGGCATTATATATTCAAGCAGGAAATTGTGTTGAGGAAAAAGAGTGGATTGATATTTTAACAAAAATTTGTCATACAAATAGTAATCGATTAGAAAAATATCATCCGAGTGCATATGTTAATGGCCATTGGCTGTGGTATGTCATTAAATATAATTTATATTAATATATCTTTCAATTATTAATAAATATTGCTTATAGTTGCAAAGCAGTAGCAGAAATTGCTCCAGGATGCAGTGAAGTATCACCGGGAGTAGAAGCTGGATTGCGTATGGTGCTAGATCCAGATCGAGATTTGCAGCGAATACATTCTTTAATATTTACAAATATGCCGCGACTTGAAACATTAATGAATGCGTGTGAATGTCAAGCTGTTTATGGAGCTAATGACATGTGTATTATACCGGGTGGTGGATCTCTTATAGAAGATGTGCCCTCTTGTTTTAAAACTTTAACTGCATTAAGAGAAGCTGCATATGCTTTACAGCACGAGCATAGAGCTTATTTTAGGAAATTAGCACGCGATACTAAATATGGAAGCAAGTAAGTTTATTAAAATTATATTATATTCTTTGATATTAAAATAATAATGTATATTAGATAGTTAATAGATAATTGATATAACATTTTCTAATTACAATTTCAACATATTAATTGAATTTTATTATTTGTGTGTCTAATATATATAGTATAAAATATTTTAAAAATCATTATTATAGGCAAGCTCCAATTGGCGATGATAATTACCTTCATTTAGCTGCCAGAGCTGGATTTGAAAGTCAATTAACAAAACGTGCTTATGAAATAGACAGTTTAAATCAGCACTATGCAGAAACAAATCATTGTTATGACAACGGATTTTCCAGACGAATAGAGGATCAACGATCATACGATGAAACATTTAGAAAACGTCTAGATTCTGGTTCAATACATCGTAGGTATGAAAACGAAAATAATTTACTACGACGGTACGAAAATAATATTGACACTATTAAAAGTATCCAAAATGATCTCAATACATTTGACCATAGTTTAAATAATACATTTAGAACAGATAACTCTGAAAAAAATGTAAATTTAGAAAACAATAGAATTTTAGATAGTTCCAGTTTTTTGACAGCAGATGGAATTACTATTTCTAATACATTATCAAGAAAGTTCAATAGCTATGATCATACCAAGCTATTGAAAGAATGCACAGTAACAAAATTCAAAAATGACAAAACTGATATATCTTGTAATTCTTTGAATGATCATATTCATTAATTCATTTAAATTTTGAAAATGAAAACATGTTCCTATAAAATTTTCTAAGATATTGTTTCATACGTTCATCATGTTACACCATGTATGATAATGTTATCCACATTAAAGGCATAATGTCTTTAAATTCATATAAAACATGCAAGATTATAGTTCTTACAGTGATACACAGTATATATACAGTTTAAGTGTATATATCATTAATTTTCAAGCTATTAGAAATGTAAAAAATTATTTATATAAAAAAAGTGTTCCTAAAAAAACATAAGAAATATGATAGAAAATTGAAATTTTGTATGATATAATTTTGTTAACTCTTCGACTAGTAATTACATAAATGGACAAAAAAATTTTGAAACAAAAAATATTTTGAACTTTGAATGTTTTCAAAAAATTGAAACTTTTTTTCATTTAAATCGTATCGTTTGAAAATATATATCTTGTATATACTTTAAATCAAAATATAAATATTTTCTAAAGTCAGTACAGTTTTAATCCAATATATTTACTGGATAGTAGCATATGACGAAACCAAGTTGCATTGTTTATTGGAAGGTTAAATGAAAATTTAAATGTTCAACTTTATTTCAATATGTGGAGTGAGTCATTGTTAGATTTTAAATTTCGTTCCAGTAGCATGATAGAATGTTTTTAAAAAAGTTATTTAAATATTAAAAATTTAAATGCCTAATGATCAATTTAATTAGCTTAAGGTTACCCAAATTAAAGATAAAATTTTCATCTGAATATAATATATATTATACTCAGAATATACTCATAATATATATTATATTCAGAATATATATGCAACTCTCAAGATAGCAATTAAAAATTTTGCTTTTTTTTTTCCAGTTTAAATCTTTTACTCAAGATTTTAATTTAATTCTCAAAAACTTTGAATCTCATTTCATCTATTTCCATCTTTTTATTTTTCTCTCATCACAAAACGTGTGTTTTTCTCTGACAAGATAGACAATATAGACTTCAAAATTCTTAATCAAATGATGACATAGATAAATACTCATAAAATTGAAAATTAGATATTAATCATGTTTTTGAAAAAAAATATTCTTATCAGCATTGTCAGCATTTTATTGAAAGAGGAAATATGTTGATATAGTGTAGTATAATGTTGTCCGTATAATGTAGTGAAGTGCTAAAGTCTGTCACTTGTGTTCTTTTTATGTTCAGGATAATGCACTTTTGCTTTGGAACATGTTAAGATTAGAAAAGATAATTTCTAACACAATTTTTTTTTAGTTGTCCGTATAATGTAGTGAAGTGCTAAAGTCTGTCACTTGTGTTCTTTTTATGTTCAGGATAATGCACTTTTGCTTTGGAACATGTTAAGATTAGAAAAGATAATTTCTAACACAATTTTTTTTTATAGTATTGAGACATTACTTAATTATATTTAAAAATCAAAGTTATAATTATAATATTTTTATTTCTTAGAAAAATTTATGTAGAAGTTTCAGAAAGAAACTTATAAAAGGAAGTCTATATTTTTTTTTATAGTATTGAGACATTACTTAATTATATTTAAAAATCAAAGTTATAATTATAATATTTTTATTTCTTAGAAAAATTTATGTAGAAGTTTCAGAAAGAAACTTATAAAAGGAAGTCTATTCAATTTATAATCCAAACTTTTAAACAGTGTATATATGTTTAAAAAAGTGGATGTGATTTATAAGATGTGATAACAACATAATAAAGACGATTAATGTATAAAAGTGACGTTTGAAGCTTATTTTACAAGATATAAACAATTTAATTTTACGTTAAAAATGTACTAATAAGTAACATAAAGAATCTTTCTTCTTATTTCGTGTTTCTCATTGTAAAATAAATTAAATATAACAGACGAAATTTAATTGTCAACTGTCCTTTAGAGTGAAGAACATAGAACATGAGTGAAATAGGAAGAAAAGTTTTTTTGATAATTTATTGACGAATGATGATTGGTAGTGTATTTCTAACGTANTATATATAAATTTCATTTCATTTTTAGCATTCTCAGATAATACAGTTGATGCTTCTAGAAATAAAAGTACCAATTTTAGAAGTATTAAAGTTTGTCTACACCAAAGAATAATTTCTTGACTAATGCAATTGTTTTACATTTGATCGACATTTTTAAAAATTGTATTAATACTTTTATTATATAATTCTTTATTCTTCACATTACAATCATCATACAGAAAGGCAACCTCTTTAGTCTAACGAGTATATCCTGATTTGTCTTCTTTTTTTTTGATATTTCATCGTATCAAAATTTCGTTGTTATTCAACAAAATATTTAATCTGTAAGATCCATTCTGTGCTTGTCATTCAAGTAGGTCCATTCATTACATTTCATTACATTCTCATAAGACTTTCTCCATTCATGTAATAAAAAATCGTGGTAAATTTTGCTTTTGTTACATTTATTGTATTTTCAGGAACAGATCTGACAGAGAGCATCCGCTCTTTTGTTAGCTAATTCCGGTTTTTTTTTTTATTACTTATTAATATTTTAATTTGAGTAATTTGAAACTCTACTAAATCAAAAATATTTCGAAACTCTCAAACACAATATTTTCAGTACTTATGCTCATAGGAATGCCACAATAACAATGAATTTAGTAAGGCAACACTTACTGCTTATAACTGAAAAACAGCGTAATCATTAAAAAATTTAACATTTTTTTGATGCGAAACGAAAAAAGCGCGGCCGGATTTTTGAGACCCGCGGTACAATTAATCCATAGACTAATTAAAGATTTAATGACAATTTGACTTAACATATCTATATCATATCATTAATAATGTTATGTTCGAAATAAAATACCGAAATTTTATTTCTCGAATATCTTAATAATCGGCATTATTGCAATACAATACTAACTGTAAGCCAGTGATAATTTTCCAGTTATTAACAGACATTCTGTTCTGGTAATATAACAGAAAACAATATAATTAGGATAATCAAAATTTTAATTGTAAATCTCTTTGACGGTATAATTCTTTTTTGAATTCAAATGATCAAATCGAAGGCTTGTAAGAAATGCGTTTATTTGTTACGTGTTGAGCATCATTATTTAATTATCGCGGTTATTATTTCTCCCCAAATATGTATATGATTTTATTAATTTTACTGTTTTTTTTTTTTCAACCAGAGAAAACGAGAATGCAAGATAATTAATTATAACGTTATACGTTTATAAGATGTGGTCAAGTAGACCGTAGTAGTCCCAAATGGAACGTAAATAGGAATATCAATTACTTGGAAATTTCGCCGAATCTTCTTTTTCTGANAACGAGAATGCAAGATAATTAATTATAACGTTATACGTTTATAAGATGTGGTCAAGTAGACCGTAGTAGTCCCAAATGGAACGTAAATAGGAATATCAATTACTTGGAAATTTCGCCGAATCTTCTTTTGGATTCCTAACAGAAATTCAGTTTCCTGAGATGAATGGAAGTGTTTGATGAAATACCATTTAATAGAGTATGTTTATTATTATTGATAATAGAATTACATATACTTCTTGTGTTACCTAGAAAAGGCCTGTCCTAGTATCGTTTAGAAATTTAAAAATTCTATTCTCGACATTGAAATTTTTCGAATTCAAAAATTACGAAATTACTAGTCGTCGCGAGTGAAATGTTGCAAAACTTATCGTAACTTTATTGTGTTGAATTCGACCGTTATTTCTTTCAGCGAATTCAGGGATTTTGGTGGAATTTGAAGATGGAAAAAGTTCGAAGAATAAATAAAAATTACATGCCAGTCGGTATATTATTATTATTATCAAGAAGTGATCGATATCGAGATATTAGAATAATTAAGTATAGGATTCAAATTTTGTTGAAAAATATTGAAAGTGATTGAAACTCGGTTGATGATTGTTTACGAAATTATACTTTCGTTTTCTATATTCTTTTTATGACGTGATTAATATTTTTGCAATATCGGCATTGTTTTTTCATGTGTATAATTATTTTCCTCGAACTGATTGAAATTAATCTAGTTATTTAGTTAATTAATCCAACATTCATACATATCGTGATTGAATTTGTGATGAATCGTAAATTTGAATTATCAAGTCATAAGCAATAATCAGATTATATTATAAAATTATATTATAAAAGCATGAAATTTCTTCTGTGATAATTATCGTAAGAGTGCTATTAATATTGGTAAAATCACGAAGATATCTGCATATGTGAATGAACCTCGATATAAGTTTATTAATTGTGGCAAATTCGTTCTTCAATACGTACATATTCTGTCATATCTACTTGATACGTAGATAGTACAACCGAGTGTACAACGTAAAAAATTCTTTAAACTTTTTCATTTCATTCTTGTTCGGCGTAATATAATTTCTTTTATTAACAATTATTAATATATTTTATTTTAATCTATATTAATTATATTAATAATATAATTAATTAATAAATATATAATAATATAATAAATATATTAATTATATTAATAATATATATTAATAATAACCTTTTTATGACTTTTACTTCCTCTAAAGTCAAATTTGGTCATCTTCCCGGTAACGTTGGCAATGTTGGCCGAACACCAGTCCGAAGATTTTACTAAATCGATGTGTACAAACGTGGCAAGGACGTAATTAACGCGAGTTTAATCCAGATGTGAAATTCTTATACATAGTTTTGATGAAATTTAGCATAAATATAGTTTTCGAAAAAACGTTTGACACGATTGTATCTTTTTTCGGCAATCGTCGATGTTGAGAACTACCCTTAAAGTTTTAGGGGTTTGAAACATATTTGGTCAAATATCTCGGAAATTACTGAAGAGAGAAGTGTAAAGTTTTGTAAATAGATGAAATTAGTGTTTTTTTAACGACGAGTTTAATGGTGTATACCATTTTTTTTAAACAATATATTTAAAAAACTAGATTTTTTATAATTTTTTGATGGTTCTTCCAAGTAAATGTTAATACATTTATGAAAAGTATACATTCAAATACAAATTATGGATAAATTGGAATCTTGATTTTTGCATTATGAGAAAATTCATTATTTTCAAATTTTTCCTGCAAATGCGAATGACTGAACAGTCACTTTATGACTATTGAGGAGCTTTGGAAAAAACTAAACTAAACTAACTTTGGAAAATAAGCACGTACCACTTGCGTATATTACGCAGACGGCCGATGGACACTCAAAAATAGGTCTGACTCTGTCATAAATTTATCTCTTCGATACGACTTGCATAGAATAGTTGGTCATTCAACACATTCTACAAACTATATTCAAGTCAATTGCAATGCTTTTCAAAAAACTAATTCTAACTAAAAGAACTATTTCATCTAAGAGACATACATAGAAATACAGAGACAACCACACATATGATTCAATTGAACGAATGATGCATTTCGGTATACTATATCACTCAACGCGCAATTTTCTTTTCTGCATTGCGTATTTATTTCATCACATTCACAATATACATTCTTGTCGATGTTCACTCGTAAAAGTGAAGTATCTGTTGTTTAGTTATTTGCATCTGTACTCTGCTATACACGTGAAAGATTTGAAACTAATGAATTTTTTTGTAATACAAAGCAAATTCCAATTTATCCATAATTTGTGTTTGAATATACTTTTCATAAATATATTAACATTTACTTGAAAAAAGCCGTTAAAAAATTATAAAAAATATTTTAAATATATATTGTTTAAAAAAAATGGTATACATCATTAAATTCGTCATTAAAAGACACTAATTTCATCTATTTGCACAAAAACTGTATCTTCAGTAATTTCCGAGATATTTGACCAAATATGTTCCAGACCTCTAAGTTTGAAAGTAGTTTCCACCCTTTCAATATCGACTATTGCCAATAAAAAAAAAATACATGCCAAATATGTTTTCGAAAATTACATTTTGTGCCAAATTTCATCAAAATCGATAATTGATACTTCGGTATATTCTCTTACGAATCTATTTGTTTTATAAATGAACTTTTCTATGGATTACCATCAAAAAAGTAGTAATCGATAAATTCAATCCAAAGAGTTTCCTTACACGATCGTGAAATGTTTACTTTTTTTTTTAGCGACATTTTACAAATTATAAAAAATAAAAGTTCTTCTTTTTCTGTCTTTTTTCGGAAATAACAATATTTGACGATTCATAGTACTCATAATACGGCTTTTCCTTCTTTCCGAAACGACCAACTTGTATTAATGCAGTAATTTATTGGGGTCCTTTCGATCCCAACATGCTCAACATCGATCTAAGATTTATTGTTTATCTTCTTATACTCGTTTGACAATTAAAATTAACACGCTCAACACATTTATGAGGCTGAGTTTCCGTTGGATATTTTATTTGTGATAATTTGAACTAAATTTATGTTGACATTTATACAAGTATATAAATATTTCTTTCCCGTTATTTCTTCGTTTTATCAGTCTATAATTTTGCAGACAACTTTGCGAGATGTTGGTTGAATGTTAAGTGTCGAAGAAAGAAATTGATTTCTAAATGCCCAAAGTATCTTTGTATCTTGTATCTTTTTTAATATACATCATTGCAGGAAAAGAGACGAGATAAAAAATGAGCAATCTAGATGAATTTTAGATTTAGTGATTAAAAGATCGTAAAGATCACTAGAAGAAAACTATTCATGAAAGTGAGATATGGTTCAGTGCAAGCAGTAAGTTGATTACTGATAATGATAGTCATCAAATAATAATTCTAAAAAATAAAAATAGTTCTTTAAATTCTTAATAGACATTATATTTTTTATTGTTTTTATTGTATGTACAAAGAATGGAAATGTTGCTGTGTAATCAAAATGAAAACATTTCTCTGGATATCTCAAAATCTTTAAAATATAANAAGAGACGAGATAAAAAATGAGCAATCTAGATGAATTTTAGATTTAGTGATTAAAAGATCGTAAAGATCACTAGAAGAAAACTATTCATGAAAGTGAGATATGGTTCAGTGCAAGCAGTAAGTTGATTATTGATAAATAGTCAAATAATAATTCTAAAAAATAAAAATAGTTCTTTAAATTCTTAATAGACATTATATTTTTTATTGTTTTTATTGTATGTACAAAGAATGGAAATGTTGCTGTGTAATCAACATGAAAACATTTCTCTGGATATCTCAAAATCTTTAAAATATAGAAAAATAATTTAAACTAGAAAAACAATTTAAAATAATTTTTCTAATAGGAAAATGGAATATTAAAAAACAGATTTTTAAATCACTTTATTTATTGTTTTTTCTTTTCTTCTTGTAAATTTCGAATTTATTTCTATAAAATTTTCTAAATTTAAATTACAAACGAAATTAAAATTAAATGAAGATAAAAATTATTACACCAAGCTCATAATTTACTTATAATCATATCTTATATTTTCATATGTTTCAAAGTTTTATGATATTTAAGACAATCACATAATGATTTGTATTTCGAATTGTACTCCATGCAATAAAGGACGATTAATTGAGAATATTCATGGTTATAAGCATAAAAACCTTTGTACCTGAATAATGTAAAATCATTAAAAAGACAATTTAAAGATTTTAAATCATAATTGTTACAATATTTTTTTTGTTCATTTTATATTCAGTTTGTGTTTATAAAATCCTAAAATTTTATTTGCATCCTGATAGAAAAATTTGTGTTATGTGTGTAATATTAGCCTTATATTATATCTATCTGATTTGAGATTTTTATTCATCATTCAACTATTTTGATACATATGTACTTGAATTTGTACTTTTAATAATATTAACCATTAAATGGATTTTGTACTAACATTGAACTTTGAATTTTAAAAGATAAAAAGACATAAATTTATACCAATAATAGACTAAATTTATAGTATAATTCCATTTCCATTTTATATTTATAATCCTATTTCTTGCCTGTTTGTTCATGATATATATTCTTTTAGTTATGTAATAATATTACAAATTTTATTAAAAATCAGCAAATGTCACTTAAATGATGTTTCCTATCAAGCTGTAATATGACATGATTTCTAGAATCTAGAGTCTACTTATGTATTTTTTTTAAATAGCCTAATAAATTGTTTTGTTATTGTGTTGGCTGTTTATAAATTGTTCAATTTTATATTACACTATATTATATAATAAATTTCCTTTTTTTTTCAAATACGGAACTGATATCAATAGCAAGTATGTCTTTATGTTTTTAATATAAAAATTTAGTACATTCTGGGTAATTTGAGAATGTTATGAGAGACAAACAAAAATTTTATAATCAAAGAACTACTGACATAATTAACGTGATTTATAATTAAAATGCATAATTATTTGATTTATTATGAAATATGTAATTTTTTAAATATTTTGCATGCCTTTAATATTATTTGTAATAAATTTGGCATTAAATTCATAAATTTTTAATAACATTATAAATTCAACATTCTATAATAATTAATTTTATTTCCAAATTTCTATTATTCATTTTTTCTTTCTTTAAATCTTCTTTAAATCTTTTCTTTAATTCTTCTTTAAATTAACTGATATTTTAAATTTCCTTTTATTTTAATTATAAAAATTAATTTTAACTATGAAATTTTCATTTATTTAAATGAATTAAATTGATAATTTATTTACTGTTTCTTTATATAAAAAAATATTATGTTAATTTACTCTTTTAACTTATTGTATGTGTTACTTTTACATGTTAAATTACATTACTGATAATAGCAATATGATCATCTAATGCTAATTAAAATTTTGCTGTCATTAGATGATCATCTAATGCTAATTAAATAAAAATTTCAAATTAAATGTTGGATCTTTAAAATTGATTTAAAAGTTATTTATTGTATAAAATAGTAAAAAACGTTTACTGACATAATTTAAAGAATATTATTATCATTTATTAATATGCATCTTAAACATTAAATGAATGGTCCTCTTAAAATGAGACAATTTATATATTAAATTATTATAAAATATTTGCGTATATATATATAAAATACAACAAAAATTATAAGCATATAGTGAAAAATCCATTTAATATTCTTGAAAAAAATATTTCTTATATAGTGTTTATTTTGTATCAAATATATGAATATTTGTATTTTAATGTTAGAATATTAAATATAAATTTTAACATAAATGCTACAGAGATACATAAAAATATGAAATAAAAATATATTTTTTTTTACATCTTTTTTACAATATTTCGAAATAAAATTTGAAAATGTAACGAATTATAGGATCGTATTTCTATTTTGATAAATTATAATATAACTGCAATAAGAAATATGTATTGTTTTACTTTAAAAAAATTACATTACAAAAATAATTTTAGTAAGTGTTGAATCATGAAATCTTAAATAAAAATTAACAAATTCTTAGTAATATATTTTTATACCAAAATTAAATTGGATTTCATTTAAAATGACTCATTCTACATATTTTAATTTCAATATTTTTTAATAAAAAAAATTTAATATATTTAAAACATTTTTATTAAAATATTTCTTATGTAAACAATTTATTTTTTGAACATATTTGAATATTTTAAAAACACTTAAACTAAAAATACTGTAGAATTTTATCTTGTATGATGTTAATTTTTCTTATTTATATGAGGATTTTTTTTATTTATATGTATGTTTTTATTAAATTACATAAATTGTATAATAACTCCGTTATTAATAGAAATATGCATATGAGTAAAAGTGGAAGTTAAAATACTTTAATAGCTACCATGCACTATAAAATATGACATTTTAAATAAATTTTTTTTAATTTATTTATTTATGTTTCATTACTAAAAAAAACTAGAAATATATAATTTATAGAAGAATAGATTAAATTAGCAATCTCATTAGAGAAATATTATATTATGACCAATATTCATTAAGATATTTATATGTATACAATATATTTTTAACTGAATTATTGTTTTGTTTATATTTTTATAAAATTGTAGTTTTATAAAACTTTTATTGTATGTTATGTTTTTAATAATTAATATGTGTATAATTGTAATTTGTAGGTGCTTGTAACAAGCAAAATATACATTCTGAATATTAGAAAAATTTTATACACTGAAATCAAATAATACAATACAGTATCAAATGTAAAATTAATACAAGTTAATATGTACATAGTAGTATTATAAATATTATTTTAATAGTAGTTTTTAAATATGTTTTTGTATCTTAATGTAATTTATAGAAAAAAAATATGTATAAATTATAAATTATATATATTATATATAATTATACTAACATATTTTGTTAAACTTTATAAGATTTTCATTTAATTTATTCTTTTTTCCTTTTTTTTTTTAATGTGTATGATTTCTAAAACAGATATACATCCTTCGCTGCATTTATTCTCATGAAGAGATGTCTTTAGATTGGAAATAATAAAATAGACATACAAGGTCTTCCAGAAGAAATATACAATTTTATTAACATATTTATTCATTATTGACTTTTATTTTTATACTCTAAATTCTAAAGCAAATGTTCCATGTGCCATCTTTTTTCCTATAAGTAAATTTTATTCAACATTCTTATGTATTTTTGAGATATTTGTTATTTGCATTGTATATAAATTATACTGTTTAAATCTTAAGTTTCATATAATCATTAAAAAAAAAATCCACTGAAATTGATTTAAATTAATAATTTTAGTACATTTCTTGCAGTATTATATCCATTATATATTGCAGTGTAATATAAATAGTACAAATGTGAAATCTAGACTTGTATCATATTGAACATATATAAAGTAAATAAGGTTCACTTCAAAAAAGAACCAAAACTTGTAGTATGTGTGATTATTAGTAATTAACATATTGGTAAAGTTATTTGATTTTCTTTCAGAATATCTTGTATACTATTTGTCTTAACTGAATGAATAAAAGTTTTTTAAATACTTTCATGCATAAAATTTGTAAATTATTATATTTTTATAACTTAAAATTAAATTTTTAATATTTAAAACATTTAACAAAAGATTAATATTATAAGGCCAATATTATACTTATAAAATCTTATAAATATAGATAGATAAGACTGCTCTTCTTTTTAGTAACATTTTATTTACATTTTATTCAATTCGTTAAATGTTGTAAATAATCATTACTTTATTCATTACTATTGAAAATATATATAGTTATGATATAATTTTATATAATTTACTTTAAGAATACAAAACTTGTAATCAATATCTTGTTTGTAACAAATCTTTTGGTCTTTTTCAGATTATACTTTACTTCAAAATATACTGCATATTTCAATAAACATGCAATTTTTTTCAAAGAATATACATTCAATATTAATTATTAACTATTTCATAAAATTATATGATAAATAAAATTCTTATATTAACAGCCTCGAGTTTTCTCAAATAATACTTCAAATTGTTTTTAACTGATAAGATTTAATAAATGAAATTAACTTTTTTTTACAGAAAAGTAACCAAATAATTGAAAGAAAAAGAGAAAGAGATTATTACATAATATTAGAATGATAATATTAGGATGATTAATAAATAAATAATCTATTATTTGTTTATTAATCTATTATTAAGATGATTAATAAATAAATAATTTATTTATATCATATGAATTAATGATCTTATACCATCAATGTAAAATGTAAACCATATTGAAAATCTGCAGCTAATAAAATAGTATATTATATGTATGTATTATATTTATGATACATTCTGATTGCAATGTAATTTATATATGTATATGTAGAATATTTTTTAATTCTTCTTAAAGTTCATTTTAATGTTTTTGTAAACTAAATTGTGTTTGTAATTTTGTATCATTTCTTTGAGTTAAGGTTGTTATTATTTTTCTTTGACTTAAAGTTGAAAAAAAATTAAACTAAAAATTAAGTATTAACATCATACACACACATATAAATACAATGCTTTAAATTTAGCTACATATAATAGATTTTCAAATGTTTGAAATAAATTTAGTAAATAATGCTAAATTTATACTTTACAAAGTAAAATTTTTTGAAATATAAAGGACATAAAAATTATAGAAAAAGGATTATAAATTCACTAATTATATTTTATTAAGATTATATATATGATTTATTCAAATAATATATAAAAATATTTGTTCTGCATCTCTTTTGTAATGTACATGTATCAACTCTACATAAATGAAATATTTTATTTGTCTCAAGTTTTTATTAACAAATTGTAAATACACACTACATTTTCATTCTTTTTTTTTCTATTATACTTCATAATATATTATCAAATATATTAGATAATACAATGAATAAATATCGCATATGTTTAATGTTATTGCATGTATTAATGATATTTTCTGTTAATGAATATAAATTTATGATTTTGTAACTAAATAAAATAAATAACAATGTATAAATAAAGTAAAATAAATATTTTATAATGTAATTATAAAATAAATATTATGTTGATTTAAATTTTTTTCCCTTTAATTAAATATATTTTGTTTACTAATTTAAGTCATTAATATTCTTTGTTAGAATATACATATTGTTCTTAATTGATAATAAATTATATACATTTGATAATAAATTGTCATGTATGCAAATATATCTGTTATTATTATACAAATTAATTTTACTAGTAATTTGTAAATTATATTATTTTTTACTAGGAATATTAAAATTATTCGTTTTCGGTATTTACATCTTAAATTATAATTAATGTTGCAAATATATTATATACTTATAAAGCAATTTGTTTCTTCTAATTTCGAGCTTTTATTTCATTACACACATTTTTCTTGCAAATTTTGAACATGCAAAAAGATTTGGAGAGTAACTGAGAACTAACTGAGAATCGAAGAAATGTTCGAGTAGAGTAACTAGGGATTTTCGTATTATGTCAACACTTGTTGAAGTCATTACAAATCAAATTATTATAGACGTGGTTCCGTGTGTTCGATTTTTTAAAAATTTAATTTTCCTTTGTTTGTTTTACTCTAAAGAGTACGGATATATCTGCTGGTAGAGGATGTCTGGGGATATTCAAGCGAGAAAACGGAAAGAGAAAAAACGTAAAAAGGGTAAAAAAAAATAGGCTACTGAAAGTGTGAGAGAATTATTATAATTTCAATATTTGTATTTATTAATATCAAGAAATAATGTTTTCATTAATTCTTAAAANTTAAAAGTAAAATTAAAGTAATTAAAGAATTATTGTGAATACTTGAAATAGTACTTACATTCATTGCGTATGTTGAAACGAAAATACATTTCATTAATAAACAATATTGTAGAGGAATATTGTAAAGAAGTAGCTTGTAATGAATTACAAAGAATGACAATATTTTAAAGTTTATATCATTTTAGATTTCTTTTATAATTATTATACAAAACTTTAGAGAACATAATATGTTGTTTTAATAATGATATATTTATTAGAAAATTTATAGAAAATAATATTCGATAAATATCTCGTAAAAAAGAACAATAATAATAATGATTGTTATCGGTACTGATATTGTATTATTGTTGATATTATTAACTTTGTAAAATGATATGTAGTTAATAGAAATAAAATAAGCGAATAAGAAAGTAAATGAAAATTTTTTAATATTATAAGTTTTAAATAAATGAAAATAAAGAAAAGCATTATTTTTGCCGATATCTAAAAATAATTTTGAAAACATGAGGAAAAGATAAAGAGTTTCTCGACTTTTTTTCAACTTTATACTACCATAAAAATGTTTAATTAACATAAAAATTTACATATATACGCACAGCACGTTGTTACATATATATATATGCTTATACATGCAATTTTTTTAAATAACTTTTATATTGTATTATAATAATCATTATATTAGTAATAGTCACTTAATTATTTAATTTTATCATACTGTATATTTAGATGAAGAAGAAATATATATATATGCTTATACATGCAATTTTTTTAAATAACTTTTATATTGTATTATAATAATCATTATATTAGTAATAGTCACTTAATTATTTAATTTTATCATACTGTATATTTAGATGAAGAAGATAATGTTACACCATCACCTGTAGTGGGAAATGTTAGTGAAAATTTAACAGACAACGTAACTATACATATTTACAAAGAAAGTACTACAGGTGGACATTGGTGTGCCCGAATCATATTTTTTGCTGTCTTGACAATGCTTGTTGGTTTAATTGGTGTAGTTATTATTGAACATAGAGGCACTACAGACAGTAAGTAAATTTTATCTATATTTTATCTATATTTTAGTGTAAGTGCCATTATATTTAATATATTGCGTCAACACTATATAATTTCATGTTATAAGTTAGTACACCATTAGAATCCTCTCGCTGGGCTTTTATCTTTGATGGGTGGGTAGAAGATTCCTTGTCTTTATCTAATGAAGAATCACACGATAATGAAAATGAAAACAGTGAACAAGTAGAAGATGAAAGGAACTATGATGAAGACAATGAAAAAATGGAAACAACAGAAAATGAAGCTTCTAATGAAGAAGAAATTCAAGAAGATGAAACATTGAATGAATATGCGGAAGAAGATAAAGAAACAATTAAAAATGAATCAAATGAAGAAAATGAAGAAAATGAAGAAAATGAAGAACAAAGCGATATTTTAGAAGATGAAGAAGGTATTATGATACAAAATATTAACATACAATAATTAATCACAGTAATTACAGTAATTAATACCAAGGTATCTTTAGAATGTTTTTGTAAATTTTAAATTTAACATAAAACAGAATTGAGCAACGAGAACGAATACGAAAGTAGGAAGCAGCAACAAATTATATTGGAAGATGATGATTCAACATTTGATGAGACTAATGTGTTAGAAGAAATATATGGTATTAGTACAGAAAAAGACTCAGATGAAAAAAGTGTTTTAAATGAAGTAGATAATCAATTTGATAGAATATTAGAAATGCCAAGAAACGAAGATATATTTGAAGAATATTTAGACATTTCTGGTGTTAAGGAAATTAATGATGATAATATAGAACCTTTGGAAGAGGTAAAATCAATTAGACATTATTGTCAAAGTAATAATTATAGAAAACCATTTGTTATATATTCTCTTACATAAAAAATTAGATAAATTTTAAACAATTAAATATAAAGATGTTGTATTCGTTGTAATTATTAAATCTTTCTAATTTTTATTTTCTAAATATAAAATAGAAGAGTATAACTTTTCATGATTTCTTTTGTCCCATATAGCAAATGGAAGAAAAATTGTAAGATATAAAATTTATTTCTTAGAAAAATTATATATTAATATTTTTTATCATTACAGAAAGTCAAATTATACTTANAAATTAGATAAATTTTAAACAATTAAATATAAAGATGTTGTATTCGTTGTAATTATTAAATCTTTCTAATTTTTATTTTCTAAATATAAAATAGAAGAGTATAACTTTTCATGATTTCTTTTGTCCCATATAGCAAATGGAAGAAAAATTGTAAGATATAAAATTTATTTCTTAGAAAAATTATATATTAATATTTTTTATCATTACAGAAAGTCAAATTATACTTACTTTATACTTTTATATGAATAATTCTATAATTTTTTTGAACAATAACACATTATTACACTGTCTTTCTTATATTAGGTAGAAAGCATAGAACCAGAAGAATATGTCAATGATGTAGATGTAAAGCCAGAAATAGAAGAAATAGAAGAAGAATCTGCTGGTGGTGAGTGAAATGTCACTATATACTAAAATTGAATTACAATCTTTTCATTGTGAAATGATCCTCCATGCTCTCATATTTTGACAAATATAAAGTAAATATAGAATAAGTTTAATAGTTTTAGAATCTTCTTTTATTTTTCATTATATTTTTTAAATTTCAATGAAAAATAACATCTGATGATTACAGTGGCAATGAAGTTTGGAGTTGGTGTGGCACTTATTGTCACTGCACATTTTGTCCTTGTGAAACGATGGAATAATGGTAAATTTTGTAACATATGTATTTCAATGAAAAATAACATCTGATGATTACAGTGGCAATGAAGTTTGGAGTTGGTGTGGCACTTATTGTCACTGCACATTTTGTCCTTGTGAAACGATGGAATAATGGTAAATTTTGTAACATATGTTTTACAAATTTTATATTTATTGCATTTAGATATACTTCTGATTTAGTGATATACTTCAGATTTTCTGAAGATTATACTATTTTTATTAATAATATTATTTCATCTGCTAAATTTAAATTCTGTGTTTAACTTGCACATTTTTATATTTTAATATAATTTACAATACTATAACATTTATATAAAAAATACATTAAAATATATGAATTGATCGCAGAAATATTACTCTATTTTAAAGAAACATATAAATGTTTAAAAGTAATGAAGAAATTATTACTATCATACTTTCAAATAAACATTAAAAAATTTTATAATCACATTTTATTTGCAAATTCTATGTATTGATTAATCATGTACTTTTTTTGGTGTTGTTTAGAGATTATCTTTGTTTAAAATCAATTTAAATTAATTTCTTCTGAAAAAAGAAGAAAAAATAATATTGAAAAACCAAACAATTTTTAAAATAGGGAAATATGAAAAAGAAGTGCAAGATACAATTGGAAATAAAATAGAAACAAAAAAATATAAGAAAGAAGAAAATATGGAGATAGAAGAACGGGTTGATGTACAAAAGAACGATGAAATTGAAAAAGAACAGAAAAGGGAAGAAGATGAAGAAGTAGAAGAAGTAGAAGAGGAAGAAGAGGAAGAACAGGAGAATGGAGGAGAAGAGGAAGAAAGATGGGAAGAAGAAGAAGAAGAAGAGGAAGAGGAAGAGGAAGAGGAAGAGGGAGAAGAAGAGGAAGTGGAGGAAGTAGAGGAAGTAGAGGAAGAAGAGGAAGAGGAAGAGGAGGATGAAGAAGAAGAGGAAGAACAGAAAATGGAAGAGAAAGTAAAAAATAGACAAAAACAAGATGATAAAGAAGAAAAAAAAACGGAAATATTAGGAACAGAAGATAGAAAAGAAGAGAATAGAAACAAAAGATGGGATAAAATGAATAACAAAAATAGGAACAACAGTAACAAAATGAAACAAAAAAATGAAATGGAAATTGTACAAAAAATGTTGAAAGAAGGAGAGCAGACAGACGAAGAAATTGAAAATTTTGACGATTCTGAATTGATTGCGAAACTTGAAGCTAAATATGGAAAATTAGAAACTTTATAAAATGATGAAGATAATAACGAAAATAATGAACATAAAGAGAAAATAAAAACTAACAGTTTAGTAATTTGATTTTATGTATATTCAGTGTGAAAAATAATTTTAAAATTTATTAAAGTTGTAAAATTTATTTTTATATAATCAAGTTACCATATTTAATAAATTACATATAAAAATAATAATGGATAATAATAAATTAAATGAGCATGGAGGATCTTAAACGAATAATTTATTATAAATTTATGTGAAGAAAATGTATATTTTAATTAGGCAGTTAATCATATAAAATTTCGCTTTATATAATATAAATAAATATTTACACATTTTACTAATAAATAATATTCATATTCAATGTCGACATTGATGAAATTCTCTAGGTTTTTAAAGCAGGTGCAAATAATGGTTACACACTCATTTAATTATGTTAACTTAAATTTAAGGGATAAAATTATCTTGTAAAGTTTTATCTTTGTTATTTTGGAAACCATTAATATTAAAAAGAAGAGTTCTAAATAAATTTTGTATAGTTATTAATAAAAATAAATATAATGTATATATCAATAAAAGAAATTTAAAAAATGAAAAAAAATTCTTTTTTTTTAGAAAAAAATACAATACTCAGATTAGCCAATTATTAATTTATTATTCAAGTAATCTAATTTTAAATGGCAGGTTAATCGCAGAAAAGTCTAATTATAAAAATATTACATACAAAACTAAAACTGGAAATAATTGGCTAATAATCTTTTTTTGCTATTATTTCTTTTAAGTTAAAGAATAGTTAAAGAACTTCAAAGTGAATGTTCATATGAACTGCTTGATATTGTTTGAAGTAAAATAATTTAACTAATAAAAGCAAATATAAGAACTTGAAAGATATTATTATTTTTAAAAGTAAAAATAAAATAACAAATTTGCACTGATAAGGAGTTTTCAAGTTATTTATATTCAAGTCATTTGATTTCAACAGCCAAATAATTTGGCTTAATCTAAATGAACTTTTAAATATCTGTAAAATTGCTACTCTTATTTAAAATCGTTCATAATTAATTACCAACGCACTATTGTATTCCGAAAAAATCATTAATAACGGTATAAAACTTTTGTTT
>NIPQ01092059.1:0-10972 GCA_002806875.1 Lepidotrigona ventralis hoosana | reverse complement strand
TACAAAATTATAAAAATAAATAACATTTACAATAGATATATATTTTACATTATTATACCTTCAAATGTGCCAAATGATATTCCAATAACATTTTGGCATTAGCAATACTTTCAACAGTACCAACAAATACAAAGGGCACCTGACCCTCTTCTCTTGGAATCGTTGGTTGAGGTTCGTTGTCTCCTTCTATTTTAACTCGTACCTAAAATTTATAATATTTAAAATTATTCTATTAAGCATATCAGTAATAACAATAACAAAGGGCACCTGACCCTCTTCTCTTGGAATCGTTGGTTGAGGTTCGTTGTCTCCTTCTATTTTAACTCGTACCTAAAATTTATAATATTTAAAATTATTCTATTAAGCATATCAGTAATAACAATTAACGGTTATATCTATAAATCATATTTTTACAACAAAATTAAAAGATTCATATATTTACATATAAAATAATGAAATATCAATTAATGCAAATATAATATTTACCACACCACTTTTGTCGACAATTTCTTGTATTATACGACCATTTTTTCCAATTACTTTGCCTACCAAAACACGTGGTACTTGTATAGATTCTTCACTATATTCAAGCAAAGAACGAGCTTTTTTAACAGCTTCGTGTGTCTGTAATTAGGTAAGTGTATACTATTTAACGATGTTGTATCAAAATCTTCATAATTTATAATTTTTTACATGAAACACATAACGTAATAAAGGTAAATCAAAAAGGTGAAGTTTTATTTAAATTTTTACCTCTCCATATATTTTAAATGTGCATGAATTTTCTTCTAATTCTATATTTGTAATTCCGTCGACCTTTCTTGCCTGCTGGATATTTGCACCATGTGCACCAATAGCTAATCCCATCAAGTCTTCTCGAACATTGAATTCATCTGTGTATCTAAAAAACAAAATTTTAATTTATATATTCAACTTCATGTAATAAAACGAAACTATTGCAGAATTTATAATATACATATATATATGTGTGTAAGTTAAATTACTATAGACAAATTCAAAATAATATCTTTTGTTTAATAACATTTTAAATTAATGAATATCATTTAATTACTAACATCAAATTTCTTGTCAATATTAATCGCTAATACTAATAATATAATATAGCAATTATAGATAATTAGTTATAAATATTGTTAATATATCTTAATAATATGATACATTAAAATTTTGATATTTAATATAAAATTTAGGATTTTCTTTAATAACATGCAATCTTATATTATTGCGCGCGCTCGTTATCATTGCATTACAGTACAGTGATAATAAACATAATATATTTTAATGAAATTTAAATTCCTGTCAGTGGTTTGCGTCCTGGCAGATAAAAGTAGGAACAAAAAAATGTTTTATGAAGTAGCATCAAATGCATGTGTAACATTTTTATAAATTATAATAAAGTGATACTTAAGCAAATGTTTCAAAATCATTTTAATTAATTTGACTTTTAAATATCTTCTACAAATTATATANCAAACATAATAACAAAATAGAACATTTAAAAATTGAAAACAAATAACAAATAACAATTATTTAAAAAAATTTAAATTGACAAATAACAAATTATTTAAACAAAATTTATCTTAATATAATTAAAAAAAAATATATTTCTTATTGCATTTTTTACTTTATGTAAGTAACTATGACATAATATTGTAAAATAAATAGAAATAAAACTATAACTACGATATAATATGAAAAATTGCAAAACTAATATAAATTAGTTTAATACAAATTAGATATTTCATAAATGAAGATGAAATGTATAAATAATATCATACATAAATGAAATTGAAAATATTATAGTAGTCTGTATGATAATTATTCAAATTGCAAAACTAATATAAATTAGTTTAATACAAATTAGATATTTCATAAATGAAGATGAAATGTATAAATAATATCATACATAAATGAAATTGAAAATATTATAGTAGTCTGTATGATAATTATTCAGTATAAAAGTTTCACATTAATTATGAAATATTGCTCTATTTAATAAACCTGAATTTAATAATATTTATCGGAATTTGGTGAATTTTTTAGATTTGGAAATATATTAGATAGAGCCACCACTTTTTCAATTCTTTGTGCAAAACACTTAATATATCAGTGTTTCTCAAACATTGGCAGGCTAGAATACAATTTCTGATATGGGATAAATTAATGAACTTAAAACTCTACTCATACGTATAAATATATATGGATATATATATATATATAAAAAAAAAGGAAAAAAGAAGAAAGAAAAAAAAGAGAACAGATCACAGCTACACGTTTATATTTATTCACTATTTTATCAATCATGGAAAATTTTACTACATAACACATAATAAATAGAAAAAGAAGTAAATAATAAATTTTGTATGTCAGTGTACTTAAAGCATTTGAATTTAAGTGAATGATCTACACAACGCCGAAGCATGCACATTTATAGTGTAGTTTCATTTTTCATTTGAAAAATGCAGCTGTGTAATTTATCATACAATAAGCTAAACTTAAATCTAAACCACGCTGCTGTGATCTCACCTTGAATTTGTTTTCACTCCTGCCTCAAAGTCTGAGACACGCTGATATATAAAGTTTGAAGATCTAAATTTGCTGAAATGAGAAAGAAACTCTTGGTGTAACTTATTGGAAATTCATATATAAGATGGCCCTATCCTGTGTCCCTGCCATTCTGTCTGTTTGCGCCTTATTAATAAATTTGTAATGTTTTATAAAAATTTACTGCTTAGAATATTTATATAAAATAAGTACTCAGATATTTTGTATCAATTTGAGACAAAAATAATATTAAAGCATTACTTTTTATATGTATGTTAGTACACTTACAATTTGAAAATAAAACATAACACTGCATATTCATTTTATGCATATTAGATATTCATAAACATACCTGTGTAAAAATGAATTAGTATCCAGTGTTAGCATTAAATAATTTCTCCCCAATTTCTACTAACTTCTTAAGATTTATTAAATATCATTATTCAATCAATAATCAAGAATTATACAAACCCGTTATCTGAATGTATGGAGGAATGTGTATCTCAATCTAAAAATATAATTTTATTAAGAATAATTACAGCGTTTAAAAGTATGAAATGATAACTTTAAAAAAATTTAAAGTTATCCTAATTACATGTATTAGTAGCTGAAACATATAATGACATTGTTTGCTGCAGGAACACGTAAAGCATCTAAAAACTACAAATATATCTGTGACTCTTTATATGATTATCAATGTACAAGTATTTTAATACTGAATGAATTTTATTTCAAATTAATTCACTATAATATATGCTACATGACAGAAAAAATAATTAAAATTTTTTATATATGATATTTCAGATTAATGTATATAAGTATATATAAGTTTGCAAGTACATGCATATCTAACTTGTACTTTATAGTATACAAATTTAATTATTAGAAATAATTTTAATTTTATGTAATCATGAGTAATAAATAAGACATTTGTTGTAAATTAGATCGCGAAAATGCTATATCGCGAATATTCCTTTTACTTTGAATGATTAATACTTAAATTCCTTTATACAATTAAAAATTGCACTTTTATTGATTTATAAACATTAATAACGATTTATTGATTAAAAAATTAAAACTATTATCATAGTTAAATGAGTTAAAATACGCATCATGTAGATTAAATTAAATTAATTATATTATATATAACTAATGATTATAATCAGCAAACAATGAAAAACATAGCATCAATCTATGTGTAACAAGTAATATTATGAGATAAACAAAAGAATTTGTCAGCACAAAGTGACATTCACTAAAGACAGATGAAAAAACACATTATGTGCAAATTTATTACTATATGCACATCGTGCTCTTGTGATTGGCAAAAGTATGTAAAATAAGATAACTAACACACAAAGATTTGTATGAACTTTGAAAAACCTTGCATATAAAATTTATTAAATATTTTATACACAATCACACTTGTAATATGTGAAAACTAGAAGAAATGTATAATAAACATTTGTAATGTGACTACATAACATTCATGAAAATTATATGATGTTGAAGCAAACATATTGATTAATGATTGGAAATCTTGTGAATTTTTTTCTGCCAGTAAATGCAAACCACAGACAGGATGGTAACCAGGACAGTGTATGGATAAGGGCAGGTATTTAAATGTCACAAGATTTTTTTTTAATTGCAACACCAACTCTAATCTTTTTACTTACCCCCCAATTGTTTGAAGTTTAGTTGATTCAAGTTGACGTGCTGCTTCTTCTGTTCTTTTCAAAAGCAATACCTGCAACATGCAAGATGCAAAATATGTTTTACACGTTTTAAAATTTTGTATGCTATTTAAAGTATTTTGAATAATAAATAACTTTATGGCATCATAAAGTATAAGTTAAAAAAATATCAAATTTAATTTTGTAACTCACTTTTTGCGATAAGTTTCTGAAGTGCATTTCTTGGAGCATGCTACTGTGACGATGTAAATTTTCATGACGGGAGATGGCCAGCAATACTCCCCGTTCAGGCACATATCGGCACACTGCCGCCCCTATCGCTTTTTGAAATTCCTTGTGTGCATTTTCCATTTTGGCACTATATACACATATATGTATATATATATATATATATATTAGATCAGATTGTATTTAAAATATTTGTTACTTTTCTATGAAAGAAAATAACCTGAACTTGATACATACAATTCTCTTAGATCTTCAGGTACTTCTATTTCGATCTTGTGAAATGTATTTTTATCGATGGGGGGATTAGGATTTTTTGCCCTCAGTCGTTCACTAGCTACAATTTCAGTATAAGAGCATTCCCATCCCGAATATTCAACTACTTGAAAACCTCCTTTACTCATCTGAAACAAGAATCAAAAGAAGAAAAAATTGAAACTATAAAATCTTGTAAATGAACTTTTTTACTAACCTTAATAATAGCTTTCCACCATCCACAGGCTTCGTGCTCATTGGACCTAGAAAATACCTCAATCTCCATGTTTTCAGAAAATTCAGGTTTCTGACCATCTGTTGGAGGTAGACGTACTTGAGCAAATGGAAACTTTGATTCCGGTTGCCAACTAGAATATAAAATATATTTTATTAAATATTACTCATTACTTATTAATTATCCTTAAACAACATTGCATAATTTTATGTATAAAATGTGCTTTAACCAATATACATTTATAACTTTACAACTTCTGATAGAAACATGTTCACATATATCTATTCTTAGAAATTATAATTTGATAAAATAATGTTATTATTACCATTACTCTTTTGTTAATAAATATTATTAACATATCATGCTAATTGTTATTTAGAATCATAATAGAATCACACTATCGCATATAATTCCTTGATGTGTATTGATGTGTTCAACTTTGATGTATTCAAAATAAAATTATTTGGTTTTATATTAAAACAAAGAAACGAAGAAAACATATAACTTATAATATAATATAATATTTTTATATTTATAAATATGTATAATCACATATATTAAATTTTAAATATTCTTTTTAACATTTAAAAGTATTTAATATGTTTTTTATCATTAACATACGAGTAAAATAATATAGGAAGGAATGTAAAAAAAAAAGCTATGATTGATCATACAACAATAACAAATAATAATATTCATAGAAATATTGCCATTTTTTAAACTGTTGACGTATGTAGATATTAGAAATATTAAAGTTTTATAGTTGATGAAAATAATATGATTCTTGTGCTCAAAAGATTACACTGTTATTAGCACAGAGTATTAGGATGAACATTCATATATACTGGCACCTAAATTTTTCTTGAACAAGTGGAAAATATACTTACTCATTTTCAAACGTTACTAGAACCTCGTCTTCAAAGACGTCTGTGACAAAGGCCTGAAAAAAACGAAGAGACATAAAGCGTATCAATTTATTTGTTGGGGAATCACAGGTATAACGAGTGGCGTAAGATATTCAGATACAATATCGCGTTGCTATCGGTGTACGGTAAAGAGCAGTGTTTTTATAATTCCGGTATTAAGGGTATGCGTTTTTGTGAATCGGAAGAGCATTGAAACGTATCGCAACATCAAAAGCTGACGAAAATCACGCCCTGTCAAACGAGACATGGCGTCGGAGGAAGCCGCGTTACCTCGCGAACATTTGAGGGCCGCGCTTTCGCGAAGTACGGGCGTCTCTTTTGTGAGATTAGAACCGCGCCATGGGCCGTAAGTTGGTCTATCCACGGCCTCAATCTTCCGCCCTGTTTTTTGTATACTTTTCACAGAACGAACCTTATAATATGCTCCGTTTTCGCCGCATACTTCGACTGTGAGATCCTCCATCTTGCTTTTGTGTGACGGCTCGCCTCCTTTGCAGCAGGCATGCTGGCGAGCGGGCAGCTGCACGAGTTCGAGGCTGCAAATTCGTTGTTCACCAATCGTGCAACTCTTTTCCATGATGCAGCCTCTTTATTGGATGGGCTCGTGCAGTGTTACCACTTTCGTATCGTTAATTTACGTTTGAAAGAACTAGGATAATTGAAATACGCACCAGCGCATTCAGCACAAAACTGTGCACTTGTGTAACCGCTATTAGAAGTCAAATCATGACTTTGTGCCGCTTACCATCCTGTGGCCGCTTCTATCTGGCCCTAGTGTTCGCGATTTTGCGAAACGCGTGACGTGCATTGACAGTACCGATGCGGACAAGGATATTATTACCGATCACACAGTGCAGACGACAATGTCTGGAAGCAGCGATTCTGAAGAATTTTTTGATGCGGAGGATGATACTTTTCACAATGCACGGTAATTTTGTTTATTAAATGATTCCATTCGAAATCCTATATATCTCGTTTCTCTCTATACCTTGCACGCGCAATAAACGATACTCCTGCATAAATTTCATAAATATTTTGGAAACTGTTGGAAAATAAAGTACGATAAAATTTAACTTGCAATTTTCATTCTCTCTTGACTCGTCATATTTCGTCATTTAAGTTTCTGTAGATACAGAAGTTTGTCCCAGATCATTTATATGTATCTAATTCTTATTGTCGTGTTGTGTTCTCAAATAATATTTTTGGTTAGGTTTGATTTTGAACACATATCTGTCGTTCGTATGATCGTACGCAGCTATTTAAGGGTTGGTGTTCGAAAATTTTCCACCAGTTTAATCCATTAGTATTATAATTTTAGAGATTCTGAAAAAAATTTTATTAGCTACAAGTTACATTTGAAAAACTATCAATCTGTTTAATAAATCATTCAACTCATCTCGACGTAATTGTATTTTTGTGTTTAGTTTTAATAGATAAGTATTTATTTTAAATGTTTTTATTATTTTATCTTTTTATCATTATATTATCATATTGCATTATCATAGTATATTATCATATTATATCAATATGAATATGTGTATTGATATATTAATAGAACTATAGTACTAGAAATTTAAAGTAAATTTAACATATCTTGTTAAAATTCTATAAGATATAGTTTAAATTTCATATGTTATTTTTCATGGGTTGTTTTGCAAATTAGATATCTGATTTTTATAGAAAAAGTAAACAACGTGATTCTACCGGCGTTGAAATACAAAACAAGGACACGTCAGAGTTTTCCAAAAAAATGGACGATGATGTTTTTGTGAAACCTGCTCAACCTAAACCAATTGTAGAACCAAAGGAACATGTAACAATAGAATGTATAGTTAATAAAGATAAAAGTGTAAGTGAATTTGTCAACATTAAAATACTTATATTATTTTGATATTTAACAAAAATTACTTATTTGAACAGGAGGAGGATGGAAAGGATTCTAGTACGGATAAAAGTCTAGGGAGAAGAAGGTTTCGTGAATTGAGACAACGTATGCAAACAGAAGATGATGATATTCCAATTAATAGTTCCCCTCCAGATAGTCAAACATCATCTATCGAGGGTGTTTATCCCACTCCCTCAAAGACAACTCATCCATTTAGGATTATAGAACATGATACTCTTAGTTTACAAAGCATAACATCTTTAGGACGAGTGGGTCGAATTTTAGCTGGAGTTGGGGACACTGCGTCTGTTACACTTGCACCAAATGTAACTCAGTGTCCTTCTTCTGCCATCCTTACCCGTGAAAGCCAGATGTCCTCCATTGCTAGTATCCCAAGCAAAGACGAGGACACAGCATCTGGTAAGGTGTCCCAGTCCTCCAGCATCCTTACGTTATCAGGGGATATCCTTCAGGAATCCTCTGTTAACAGTAGGTCCAATTATGCTTCTCACTCACAAAATGATAAGACTGTTATGCTTCAAGAACCTGATGTCATCGCTAGTACAAAGAATAATGGAAAGTCAAACGAAGATGTTACTATGGCTGGAATACCTGTTGCGCCACCAAGACGTAAAAAAAAGTCAAAAGCTCAAACACCTTCTGATCTTGCAGTACGATATTTATTAATATTATTTATTACAATAAATTTATTAATATTTTCTACATTATTAAAAAGTGATTTGAAACAAGACAAATAAATATAGATTTATAATTTTAGCCTTCTACTACGACAGAATCAGCATTATCCACTTCGCCATTACCGAGTCCAGCAAGTACTATTGAATCCATTACTAGAGAATTTGAACATTCTCTTGATATTCGATCTGCAACGAAGGGACAATATGTTGTTAAACCACAAGTCTGTAGTATTGTACTTGTAAAATATAAGTAAATATATATAGTTTTATATTTATATATCATCATTATTTCTATAGGATGAAGATAAATCAAAAGCTGAAGGCCCATCGAGCGAAGAATTGGTAAGAGTGGAAAAAATGAAAGCTGAACTAATGAACGTGAGATCAAACGAGAAGTCTAATAGTCCACTGGGATCCATGTCTAATAACAGTATCGGCCGTTATTCATTAGGTCCTCATAAACTAACAGGCTTAAGTCCTCAAGGTTCAAAAGAAAGACGAAAATCAGCAGGTGATCAAGATATGGTTCAACAATTAAATATGTTTGTAAGAACAAGAACAGATTCTGGAAAACGACTAACTGACATGGTATGTTATCGACGTGAAAATAATAAATGTTTCTTTCTTTTTATATTTGAACACTAGTAATAATAATACATAAATTATCTTTAGGAAATTTTGGAGCAAGTAACTGTTCTAAACTTGGATACCGGTGAAAGAGTACCATTAAGTATAGCAGAAGATAAATTACCACAGTGTATCAATCCTTTGTCACTTCATATTATGAGACTCACTTCGGAATATATAAGTAATTCTAGTCTAGAAAAAGAAAAAGAAAGCGATGAGGAAAGTGTTGATAGTAAAATGTCTAGTATACCACCAGATGAAGATGTATCTGTTGGCAGAGTTCGAAAAAGAACGCAGAAGTTAAAACGATTTTTAGGATCTACCGTTAAGAAAACAATGGACAAAGCAAAATCTATTGCACAAGAAGTATCGCATGCAAGACATAAGGAAGATGTTATGGATATAGTAGATGAAGTATATCCTGGTGAACAGCAATACATAAAACTGAAAGCTTCTAATAGTCACAAAGGACCATATGAATTTAGTTGTTTACAGCATGTTCAAGATTTAAGTGGCGAACATGTGGGCCCTGTTTGGTGTATGAAATTTTCAGTTTGCGGACGATTACTCGCTACTGCAGGACAAGATCGAGTTCTAAGAATTTGGGTTTTACGGGATGCCTTTACATATTTTCAAGATATGCGAACTAAATACAATGCTGAAAAAGTTAGTCCAACACCTTCCCAAGAGTCTTTGGTTTCGCAACAGTCTATGGAGGATCCCAATGTCGTGGCTAGTGCCTTTAGTGAAATAGAAGGGACAAAAAGTCCTTTTATGCCAAAACCATTTTGCACTTATATCGGACATACCTCGGATTTGCTCGACGTTTCATGGTCTAAAAATTATTTTGTCTTATCGTCGTCGATGGATAAAACTGTGCGGCTTTGGCATATATCACGAAAGGAATGCTTATGTTGTTTCCAGCATATTGATTTCGTTACAGCAATTGTATTTCATCCTCGTGATGATCGTTATTTCCTCTCTGGATCTTTGGACGGTAAACTTCGACTATGGAATATTCCGGATAAAAAGGTAGCTGTGTGGAATGAAGTCGATGGACATACTAAATTAATTACTGCGGCAAACTTTTGTCAAAATGGGAAATTCGCAGTGGTTGGTTCTTACGATGGCCGATGTATATTTTACAACACCGATCAGTTAAAGTATCACACGCAGATACACGTACGATCAACAAGAGGTAAAAATTCAACAGGAAGAAAAATTAGCGGCATCGAACCAATGCCGGGAGAAGATAAGATTTTAGTTACATCAAATGATAGCCGAATACGCTTGTATGATTTGCGAGATTTGAATTTATCATGCAAATACAAAGGTTACGTTAACGTTAGTAGTCAAATTAAGGCAAGCTTTAGTCCTGACGGACAATACATAGTCAGTGGCTCGGAAAATCAATGCATTTATATTTGGAAAACTCATCATGATTACTCCAAATTTTCAAGCGTACGTAGAGACCGAAATGACTTCTGGGAAGGTATAAAAGCTCATAACGCTGTAGTAACATGCGCAGTATTTGCACCAAATCCAGATAGTATTATTAAACAAATTGAAGAAAGAGAGCAGTGGGAAGGTAAAGAAGATGCAAAAAATCTAGGTAGTTCAACCGTAGATGTTCCTCCGGTCGATCCTGTGGTCGAGCAGCGTACTAAAGGCTGTGGCGGTCATGTTCTTGTGAGTGCAGATTTCAATGGCTATATAAAGGTTTTTCTAAATAAGACAAAACCTAAGCACAGTTCCCTACCAGCATCTGCTCTCGCGTAACACTACACTAGATTTATTTGTGCACTGTTGTTAATACAAAAAAAAAAAAAAAAAAAAAAAAAAAATTAAAAAAAAAACCAAAA
>NIPQ01092057.1:0-13935 GCA_002806875.1 Lepidotrigona ventralis hoosana | reverse complement strand
ACAATTTTCAATTGAACGAAGGCTTCGTCTTACGGAAATAACATTAAAAATAAAATAATGAACGTCTGATGGATTAAAAAAAAAGGAGACATGTTTTGGTTTTGTGCATGGTATTCATTGAAATTGCAAAGTAATTGATATTGCAATTGTTAATAATATCGGATTAGATTGTAATATAATTCTGTGTCAGTTAGCAGTAATATATCATAGACTTGTTATTATTATTTTTTTATCTCTGTAGAAATACATAAAGGACTTTTTAAACATCGTAAAATTATATATTTTCTATTTTCAATTTAAGCTACTGCAAGATCGTAGTTAGCAGTAATATATCATAGACTTGTTATTATTATTTTTTTATCTCTGTAGAAATACATAAAGGACTTTTTAAACATCGTAAAATTATATATTTTCTATTTTCAATTTAAGCTACTGCAAGATCGTATCAACTGATCCTCATAATCGCTCGAACATCGCCGAGCGCAGACTGATTCATGTCGATCCTATCCTCGACTTTTCTACTACCCTTATCGTCTGACGCGCATGCGCAAACGTTCGCCGGTGGTACACGAAAAATATTATCTACGTATAGATTTAAATCGTTTCAGAAGATTGACAAAATTCGTATCATTAATATCGACAAATAGAATTAGTTTATTTACCGGTTCATTATTTAAGAAAAAGTTTGTACCAAAAACATCAAGTTACGTAACTAATAAAATTAACAAAATAACATAATCCTACATTCTACGCAAAGCATCTCTAATTTTTCACTAGCATAATGAATTAAAATTTTTATTCGCAACACTCGCAATTTATTCACTGCTGTTGCTGCAATTAACTTTACACAAGTCGAAACTTCATCAAATCCAGCTGAAAATCTTATAATACCATTACTGAAACGTGGCTCTAATCGAATTTAACTTCTTAGAAAGAGTCAAGGATCCTTGGAGAGAAAATACGCTCCTGAGTGAGTCTCAAAGCATAGTCCAGATCGAACAGGGGTAGGAGGTGATACATATCGCCTCGGTCACGAAATTTCGAGGTCCTTAAAAGTAGAAGAAGGGAAAAAACAAGTCACTGGAATCATGGGATTGGAACGTACCTGAGCGAGGCTCTTTAGTTAATTATGAATTTCATTGTTACTTTTTTTTTTACTTTCCCCCCTTTTTTATTGGCCCACGGAAAATCACACATAGGAATCAAGGGACACGTTATGTGCGGTCTGATTGATCAATATCGTACTACTACGTGATGTAATATTGCCTAACGTTGTTATACTGGGTGTCTTGTAAAACTATAGTATAGAATATAACGTCTCATAAAAAAAATTGACAATTTTTTAAAAATAAATATTATTACATAATATTTATTTATAATATATTTATAATATTATAATATATATAATGTATATTAGATGTATAATTACTAATTACTAATTATTGTATAATTATATATTATTGTATAATTACTAATTATACTATAATGCATATTAATGTATATTATTAATAAATATATATTTATAATATAACATATATAATGATATTATATAATAATAACACAGAAGAAAAAATTTGATATCTTCTATCTTCCACAATTCATGTATACAAATTTAATGAAAAGAAATCAAATTTTTAAAAATTAAATTGTTTTGTAATTTAATTTGCCGATATACTATTTGAAAAAACAATTCCTTAGTGCAATTTTACAATAATTAAAAATGTAATAATAATCCGCAAGATATTTCAATGAATATAATCTAAATATTAAACCTTCAACTTTGACAGCTATTCTCATATCATATTCTCATATCTTCTCAATATGGAGGATTGCCAATAAAAAAAAGAATGTGTCCTATATTCTTTCAAGCATTATCTTTCATATAAATTTCATTGAGTACATGTTTAATTAATTCTTTTCAGAATATATATATATATATATATATTATAGTAAATGATATTAGTAAATTATAAATAATATAATTAATTTTATTAATATAAATCTACTTAATGATTATTAAATAATTATTTAATTACGATAGGCAAAAAATTGTAACTAACAAAATGATATTTTTATGTATCTTCATAAGAATTCTTTTCTTCTTTTTTTTTATTTGTTATTGCAAGATGAATTACAACATTTTCTAAATAAATATTTTACTATAACACGTAATAGAACTAATATATCAATTAGTTTATCTTTATTTATCAATTAGCATATTTACGTTTAAGGATTAGTCCAATGATATTTTTACAAACTCGTGAAATACTATAGATGACCGAAATATTTCCTGGGAAATAGTGATTACTCCTGACCCAGTTTCCGATGCGAGAGTTGAACCAGTTTTTAATCGTTATTCGAATTTGTTCCACTTTCGAACGCAAGAAAATATTTTCAACGATCCGATGAAATCCTTTTAACTGGACACCGATGAAAATTCATCAACAAAAAAAGAGGCAAAAGAACCAATAACAAAATGATTAATTAAAATTTCATTTTATTCGCATAAATTACAATGATCGCAATTACAACACAACGTTTAGAATTTCTAAACATAAAATCTTTGATGAAATTCACTATATTACTAATACTGTAATAAACTTTAACTTAAAATTAGATCTGGTGAAATTTCAAATCTTATCTTTTTATTAGATATATTACAGTTTGTTTATTTATACAAAACTATTTCTATTATTGTCTTCTTTACCTTTTTTTTTTTCATAACATTTGTGACGTTGTTAATTTTTCTTTTTTCAAATAATTCAATTACCACTTCCTTCTAAGAGATCATAGAAATTTTGATAAAAGCTGGAAGTTGTCGTACGACTAACAAAAGATTCCCTTATTATGCTAAAATTAGTATTAAATGCCATTTCATTCTGATAACATTGAGAAATATCCATTTTATTCGTCTTTCAAATTATTTTCTATAAATGTTTCTACTTTAAAAACACCATTTCTTTTATCCTTTCTATGTCCTATAAAATTGTTACGAATGTTTAAATGTTAACAATAACACATAAATCTTATTTTAAAATTCGCAGTGTCTCCGATTATGTAAGAATATTTCGATCACCGGTGAATTGTACTTCAAATTGTCTTTCTACGAAACTGTCACAGGAAATACCTCTATCTTATCTCACCAAAAACTTTTCAACTTTAAGTCAACCAGTATCGTACAACACGGATGCACTTGTCTCGATAAAACTAAACTTTTTATTGTTAATTTTCTTCTACGCCAAAAAGGGCCACGCGAAATTCTCTTTAACTCTTAAAATTAAAATTAAAAGTGAAATTTCATATCATCGTTCTCAACATTTTCTCATTCAACATTCAGTGACAATTTATTCATTTTTCAAACAAAAGAATATATACTGGAATGACATTTCTTTGTTATTGCTAATATTATTTGTAAGTATTATAAAAAATAATTTTTCTATTTTTCATCCAATATATATATATATATATGTCAACTATAACTCACTCGTTTCTAAAATAAAATTAAAAAATATATTGAAATATGAAATTTCACCCTCTGATATACTACTTTCTAAGAATTGAACTTTCTTTACTTTTCTTTACTTTCCCTACAATATAACTACTTTAATGTTTCATCCTATTATATAATTTATACTTTTTATACACTCTGGCCAATATCTCAAATTTCAGGATGAATTATGATGCAAGGCTAGTTTCAAGGCCACATAAAGCTTTAATACTACTAATGTACCATATAATATATTAATCTTTATTATCGAGGAAGATTAGTATTTATACTTATGCATAGAAAATAAAAAAAGAAATTAATAATTAAAGTTACAAAGTTATGAAGAGAGTTTTGCGTAACCCCTGCACTTGAAAATAATTATCTTTACGTTGAACATAATCGTCAGAGGTCGAGAGTAGTATTAGATCCATGATGATAATCCTCATCTAACAGAGGCTCTTGTTCCACCATCGTGCGAACTGTGAACAGAACTATTCATGCATACCAACGAATAAATACATTTATATTCTGCATGTGCGAATATCTTGTTACCATGTAGATCAAGTAAAGAGAATTGAAATCCCTTGTTAGGTATTTTACATCTGATATCCAAATTATAGTAAAACACAAAAGTAAAAGATGCTGTTCCTTTTTAAGAGAAAAGATCAAGATATTAATACGTTATTCGCACAAGCTCAAGTAACATGTTATATATTAGATATAGTAACACATTATAATACTACTTAACATTAAATAAATATTATGTCCAATATTGTAACAGACCACGCATTACACTAACAAAAGCACGGCAATCAATGAGAGTAATTTTGATCAAAAAGATACTGTAATCAAGTTTACATTTGTGTTTTTGATAAAATTGAGATAAAATAACGTAGAGTTGGCAAAGACCTTTCTTTCTTCATACTTGATAGCATTTCGCAGATACATACATATATATTAAACAACGACCGTGTTCAGAAAATTTTTCTTGGTTTCTTATAAAATTTGATAATTAAAATAGTTTGTATAATATAAATTAAAATGTTGGAAATATTTAACATCCTGAACGCGTTCGACAAGACATTACAGCAGACAAAAGAGACAAGCAGAGTCATGCAAATGCAATATTCATATGCCATCAATTCTCTAGTTGCAAATGTTGTGTGTGTGTGTGTGTGTGTGTGTGTGTATTATCATGAATACTTAATAAATAATTTATTATATTAAAAATAAAATGTTAAGCATTTAAGCATCAATGCAATATTAAAAGCATATTAATTCTTCATATATTTTAACATTGGATTACGCATTAATATTTTATGAAATACTTTGTTGAATGATCTATCGCATTATTATTTTACTATATTGTTTAATCATAATCAGTTTGTCTATATTAAAAGCTAAGTATTATTCATAAAATGAATTTATTATAATATAAATTAATATATTAATTGGAAGTTGAAAAAGATAAGATTTATGGATTAATTCGAAATTAAAAAGGATATAATTTTATACATTATTATTTGAAATACGTGAAATACAATATTAACTTGATAAAATACAATTTGTGTAAAAATTCTACAAACATGCTGAATAATAATGCGGTTCAAAGTAAAACAATTTTGCAAGCTATTGTTAATTGATGCTACTATAAAGTTAATTCGAATATTGTTAAAATACTACTGTAACAATAATAAAGAATAATACAAATAAAAAAAATTTGCTTAAATAAAATAGAATGATGCAGCATGCGAATTGATATTTTAAAAGCCTATAAATGTATATTTTTTGTTTAAGAAGCAAGATTTAGAATCTATTTGAAAGATCACCTTTGCAAGCCATTTTGGAAGGATTAAAACGTATTAAATTTGAAGATAGGAAAATGGGAAAGTAATTCCAAAGATTTTGATCATTATACCAAGCTTTCTCCAATGAAAACGTACAAATAAAAGATAGCATATGATACGAAAATTATTTATCGGAAAAGTAGATTACATTTTCTGAACAAAAACCAAGATATGTTACATTAGATTATTAGATACATTATTTATTTTGTCAGGCAAGTTTGTAAGAAAGCCTCATAGAAATATTGTCATTCTGATAATTTCAAACGATTTAGTAAAAATTCAAAACTTTTGTAAAACATTAGAATTATATAATTATAGAAACAATAGAATTATAGAATTATATACTTTATGATAAAATATTTAAACTAAACTTATTCAAAACTTGGTTCCTTTTCATGCACAATGATTAAATTATTCGTAATCATATTTCTAAAGAAACTATTTCCTGAACAGCTTTCAACATTTTTTACAATATAATGTAGTGTTTTTATATTTTAAGAATATATCACTAATCTGTCACAATGTTTAACTTATCACAAATTCAGTTGAAATATATCACTGATGTAAGATCTTTTTTTTTTAATTCATATACTTTAAATTAATATCAAAATAACTTTTAATGGACTACGTTGCAATTAGCTTTGAAATTATCCATTCCTCATTATGTGATACACATTTATATAAAATTTACTTTCCATTAGTCATAAAGATTATGTTATAAGAATCTAAATATGTATATTTATTGCATATAATTAGCAACAGTTTTTTAAAGATTATTATCTTTCATTGATACCGTTGAATCTCTATATCATACTTCTTGCAAAGAAAAGAAAATAGATTTTACAATGGAAAATGTGCCGTACTAAATAACACAGAAATAATATTGAATATTAAATAATATGAAAGAATCATCTTAAATAAAAATCGTTTGGCTATTTTTATTTCTAACTGGAAAACTATTTTATATAATTGCAATCATAAGCGCATTTTAAGGCCACAGACCTGAGCTGAATGTAAATCATCATAAATTAAGAATATAATGTATCAATTTACATATCTACTGCTTAAGTAATACGTATATTTCCTGTGCTATGTACTTTTCCTTGTACACTTCCTTATTCGTTACAAACCGATGTTCACTAAAAAAAAATATTTCAAAACACAAAATGATTAGTCAGTAACATTCCGTCAATTTCTTATAATTTTTTAATGATATAAAATTGAAATTATTTAAAAAAAAAAGAAAAAAATAAGAGAAGTAATAGATTGAATTTCATTTCATTAAGTCAAATGAACTATTTTTGGTAGTTTACTTATACTATAAATTTTTTGTAATTGACTATAGAAATAGTATATTATCTTCTCAAACTAGATTTATAATTTATAATTTATAATTTCAAATATATAAATGGTTTGCTTTTACATTCTATATGAGATCATGGCTATGATATTGCAAACAAAAAATAATCAGTATTATTAAACACAACCTCTAGGAAATAAACAAATAATTTTTTTTTTCTTTTTCTGAACGATTTTAAGTAAAAACTAGTACCTTTTCTAAATTCGTTCAACTTCTAAAATTTTCCTTGTAATCTAAAAATCAACAAAAACTTTAGAACTTTTATCATAACTGCATCATTGTCAAATTTCATACAGTTATTAAGAAATAAAAGTTTAATAAATCATTCACATTCTCCGATTTAATTAAATTTCTATAATATTTATAACAATGATATAAAGTTACTTAAAATTTATTCATGTCTTTTTGCTATCTTTCTTTAATAATAGTTATATATCACTTCTCATATTTATATTGTTTCGTGTATTTTAATGCTTTCACCGAATCGTAAATTTAATCACTAGGTACATGATGATATATTTTTTCTTTCGTCGATGATAAAATTGATTGCAATCGACGATAAGCAGTGAGAAACTTTTAATCAACATGTTAGTGAGACCTTTTATTTTATTCAATACTAATCAGATGTGGCGATTAGAAATTAATGTGATAATAAATGAACTGTACTATTCTGAACTTTGTATATATACAATGATGTAACAAAATTTATCAAATTTGTATGTTTTCTTATTTTGTTAACTCTCTTTTATACAAAAAAATGAATCATACAGCACATTCATTATCACAAGTAAATCCTAGTGATGTTTCCTTTGCAATCTGTTACGTTGGGACCTATTAGTACCATTTTTTTCAGCTGTATTAGAAACCAGACTCGTTCGATGATCTCCTAATGGTATCCTAAATAGTTTAATCTTCATATAATCGCAAATTTCAAGGCAAATTTGAGTATTATATCGTAGTAAATCCAGAGTGACCCAAATCTAAAAACACATATAATTGTAAAACATATATAAAGATATGATATTTCAAAAAAATTAAATAAAATTTTTCCAATAAATCTTAAGACTCACAAGACACAACCAAAGGACATAATACTCTTTGATGAAAAAATTGAAATATTGATTCAAGAACAGCATCGCTGGTCCAATCAGTGAACTATCTAAATATTCCATTTCATTCTTTGTCATATGAGCAACCTAAAATAATAATTAACAATGTTTGAAAATTGAACAATATAATTAGTATTTAAACTATATTATATACATACCACTAATCGATTGGTAACTTTAGCTGCAACCATTCCGAATGCAAGTATATACAATGCAGGATGATTTTCATACACGTGCTCAGCACTTTTTCTATAAATTATAAAAGCTGGCACTACCACAAAACTAAATGGAATAATTGGAGATAAAACTGATGTTCCCTGAAATATAATAAATATTATGACAATATCGGTCGGAATCAGTAAATACACAAGAGAGATATTTAAACACTTTGGGAATAACTAAATCTAATATTTAATTTACGAATACCTAAATCTAATATTTAAGTATTTAATATTACACAATATAAAGATTACCTTTAAGTATTCAATCTCTAAAAAAGAAAATACTATAAACGCTTTATATATAAAAAATTAAATATTATAATTTTTATAAAAATTTTATTTGTGTAACAATGTTTAATTAAAATCTTATATTTTCACCAAATTGCTACCAATTGTTACCAAAACTAATATCTTGAATATGTTTCCAAGATCCATACTATATATTCACATAGAGAATATATAGTATATCACATTCAAATGCAAATTTTTATAAATAAATATTAAATAAATATTGAAAAAGTATCACTATTCATCTATTCACAATAAAGCAAAATTATCAAACGTAGAAAAATATAAAATTTTCAGTATATATAACTGAAAAAAAAAAGAATATAAAATGTCAATATATAAATACTAAGTTTAGTACACATAATAAATACAATATTATTCACAACTCTAAAGTTAGTTGCAGTAAAGCATAATTAAAATTATTATGTTAATTATTAAAATCACTTAAAATCCATAAAAATATAAAATTATTATGTTAGTTACATAAAATTACATACGTCTAGAACCCATGCAGTTTGTTAAAATGGTGCAAGGAAAGGTGCAATCAATGGATGGGAGCAATAAATAAAGAAAATATGTATGATGTACCAATACTGTTAAATATTTAGGAAAAGGTGTTAACCAGAGTGAAAACAGAAATACAGTAAACAGTTCAGTGTGATGCTCTTGCAAATTTTAGACCCACACAAATGACCTAATAAAACCTAAAAATGACCTAAAAATCTGTTCTGTGCTGCAATCCCACAATAACATAATTAGATTTTATTAATTTTTTAATTTAATCGAAGAAAAACGAAAGAAGTATTTTTAACATCATAATGTCAAATATATCAGATAATATACAATAAGTAATAATGTTCAAGATAGTTGATATGTTGTGCTAATATATCATATATACTAGAAAGGAATATTCTTTTATAACATATGGGCCTAAATCAAAATAAAATGCAAAGTGCACTACACAATGATTTTATTACTTTTGAACTGACTTACTGCGACGGTGGAGCCATTTTTTCCGACACCACCGGCAAGAATGACGGATATGCTGCTCTGTGCAAGTAAAATAGCGATGCCCACAGCAGCCCATAATGGAAACACCTTGACCTCTGTGCCAGTGTATGGCAACTGTGCAAGTCATACGAAAAATCTTTTTATTAATTACTTTCAAACATATCTTTAACATATTTTATCACATACCAGTGAGAACTTCTTGCTCTTGAAACAATTTCAAATCTTCAAAATACATTAAGTAATTTGCATTACTGCAGAAAGAGTTACAATCATTTAATAAAATTTAATAAAAAATATTATACTTCACATAAAACCTGTTTGTTTCTATCTAGTAAATACTGAAATTCGAAGAAACAAACTGATTTTTGGATTTTTACATCTAAAATAAAGACTGATACATTCTTCCTTATCTTTTTTTTTAATATTTTTTTCTTCTAAAGAATTAAAAGAATGATATTATTATTGTGCAATAGAGGTGACTGATATATTATATTAAATTATTTAAAACAGTCAAACGTAGTTTAAATCCCAAAACCGTAACTATAAGCACCTACATAGAATGAAAGATAAATCTGCAGGAAAAAGATTTTGAGAAAATGTTGCAGTGTAAGCTGTATTTTTTCATAGCCTCCATACAAAAATTATGCACCAATAGTCTAGAATAGTCTAGAATAGGTAAGTAAAGTAAGAGTAGAAAAATCTTGTTACTATAGTGACAAATATATGACAATTTATATATACAACTGATGAGTTGGTATTTTTGAAACTTACTGCAATTGTGGAACCGTTCTTTCCAATCCCACCAGATTCAAAGACTTTACAGAATTCAAGGAATACATGAATGTAGCCTGCATAAAATAATACCGCTACGTAGTTACTGAATGTGCCTACACCAAGCACTGGCATCTAAACAAATATACAAAATCTCGCTCGTTATAAAAATTGTAGAGATGCAATTAAAATTTAACCTAGGTTTACCCTGTATCTTATTTTTATCCTCAGTAACTCTCATTTTTTTCAATACGAATACAAAATTAAGATATTAGGCACGAGGAAGCTGCTTCTTTACCTGCGTTTCTATTATTCATATATATTTATAATAATTTTAAAAAATTATATAATATATAGTATTTAAAAAATTACATTTTGAATTAATAAATTATGATATAAATAATAAATTATGATCATGATAAATGTTATATTAAGTTACTTATATGTGTGTGCTTATTCCTTGGAGTTAATGCAATTTTTTTAATGTTTTAAATTATATATAGTTTTTAGCGTTTTAAACTATATATTAAAACTAAATAATAATGTTTAATAACAAATTTGTATATCTAAATTATTATTTTGACAGAAATTGTTTCAAAAGCATAATTCTAGGTATTAAAAGTAAATTGAATTTTTATACATAGCTTTTTATAATAAAAGAATATGTCCTAAATATTATTTGTTCACTATATCACAAGTTCTAGTAATATCTCTCAGTATATTTTCTATGTGAACGAATTTGATGGACAACTGTAGGTACAAATACAAAGTTATAATGCATTTATGATAAATGACAATGTGATGCAGGAAAATAAGAAAGACTTGGATGAAGGGGAACAAATGAATATGAAAATAAAATGCATGTTATAATAAATTCCATAGCAAAAAAGATAATTTCAGTGCTGCTCCTCATGCCATGCTTCTCCCATTTCGATATTTCCAAACACGAATGTCTAATAGACTAACTTACAGCCACAGTTGAACCATTCTTGCCCACTCCTCCGGTGAAAATCACCGAAAAGATGAAATATAAGTTTGCCACTGCACAAATTACTGTCATAACTCCTATTAAATACTTAAACATAAAACCATCTATGTATGGTATCTGTAAGAAATAATCTCATTAGACTCATGCAAAAATATCTTAAAATTTTTTTTTCATAAACAACATGAGTCTTGAGATAAAAAATATGGAACTCACTAGAAATATTGGTTTTTTTCTTTTATATAAAAACTTTCAATGCATAAAATGAAAATCTTTAAATTAGAAATTAATTTTTTAACTATTACATCTTATTTAAATATTATTTGCCTTTCATTCAGTTCGTAAATTGATGAAATAAATGGAAAACATAAATAAATGTAATGCACACACATACACAATAATCTTATATTTGCATATAACAAATGTAAGAAAATTATGATACAAACAATAACGAAAGTAGGAAATAACATCTAACATACTTCATGGAAATAACATCAAATGAAGGTTTAAATGAAAAGTCACGATGAACTTAACATGAATAAATAATTATCTCGTGTACTCAAAAAAAAGAATGGATAATTGTGTTCTTAATATCTTATACAAATTTATAATACTGGAACTTTTTAAGTGCAATTATGCAAAATATTTATAAACTCTTTCAATTTACCGTAAAACTTATTATTATACCTTAAAAACAAGTTTCTATTATTAATAAATAAATTTAATACTAAACAAGCTCATATTTGTTTACTGAATTACTGTTTAATGAATTAAAGATGAAGACTGAAAAAATATCTTATGACCATCAATTAATTGTGTCATTTTACAACCTTTTATTAATAAATAAATTTAATACTAAACAAGCTCATATTTGTTTACTGAATTACTGTTTAATGAATTAAAGATGAAGACTGAAAAAATATCTTATGACCATCAATTAATTGTGTCATTTTACAACCTTGATATCTCAAACCATTAATGATCAAATTAGTCAAATATTTTAGACATAACATATTTTAAAAATTAAGTTATATTATTGATTGACATAAGATATTATATAAATTATATAAATGTGAAAATAAAAATATTAAAATAGGTACAACCTCCATCATCCATACTTTTGGCCCAAAAATTGCAGAAATAAGGTGAATCATTATNCCATCAATTAATTGTGTCATTTTACAACCTTGATATCTCAAACCATTAATGATCAAATTAGTCAAATATTTTAGACATAACATATTTTAAAAATTAAGTTATATTATTGATTGACATAAGATATTATATAAATTATATAAATGTGAAAATAAAAATATTAAAATAGGTACAACCTCCATCATCCATACTTTTGGCCCAAAAATTGCAGAAATAAGGTGAATCATTATAATAGTAAACTGCGCTTCTGTGACATCCACTTTGCCGAATCTTAAGGAACCTATTTAAAGATAATGACACTAGAGTATAAATATATTTGATAAAATTATCCTTAGTAATATCTATAAATCTCTTACCTGAAACGTATGTCTGCCAATGTGCACAATAAAAGAGCGTCATGGCACAAAAGCATTGGAAAAACATCCATGTTGGATAATATCCTAATTGTACTGCTATACACGCTGATAGAGCAATAAAAACTAGAAAAATAGAAATATAATTTTTCACCCGTAACAATAAAAGCTTAGCATAATAAAGTCAAAAGTCAAACAGGTTAGATAATATACCAGTTGATATGGAGTCGCATCCATGATCAAATAGTTCACCCAATGGTGTAGAAGTCCCTGTTCTTCTAGCTTGTTTGCCATCTATGGCATCTAGACTTTGATAAATGAATAAACCAAGCGCAGCCAGAAAACATGTCCATCTAGGTGCCTAAAATAATAAAGTAATGTTATACTTGTATATCAAAGCTATTTTATATCTATGCAGGGAAGTAACAAGTATACTTTCATTTCATTAGTAAACTGTTTTTTTCTAAGTATATAAGTTTCTTATGAGCATCGCACATAACAGTTACAGTATTTTGTACAAAATTTACTTCAAAATAATAATTTTATGTTATAATAAAACTATACAAATTAGTTCATTCCATTTTTTACATTTATATATGGAATATCTATTACATCTTCATGTTCACACTATTTACACTGTCATCTGACAGAATATTTTAATGCGACTGAAACTAAATTTTATAAACGATACCTCAGTTTTTGCATCTGGACTATAATATACAAGGACTAAAGTGGTTGCGATGTTGACAATCAGACCCACGATGGTGATTAAATTGGGTGCAAGCCAAAGTGGAACTCTGCTGACAAGCCAGTCCCACCAGGGTTGAAGAAATCCATCCAAAAGACTATTTGTTGTGCAGCTGTATTTATGATCACTGAGACGTTTCAATTGTCCAGGAAATTGGGTGCAAGCCAAAGTGGAACTCTGCTGACAAGCCAGTCCCACCAGGGTTGAAGAAATCCATCCAAAAGACTATTTGTTGTGCAGCTGTATTTATGATCACTGAGACGTTTCAATTGTCCAGGTGACAAAAGCTTTTCCTTATAAAACTGCATAGTCATCAGTGCTTTAAAATACAATGGCTAACCATAACAACTAAATGCTCGCGAACATGTACGACATCTCTTCGCACTCTGTTGTACCCGGAACTACCATCAAGTCAACAAAAATACTACGATTTCGTATTGTTTTGAAATTACGCGTCAATTACGACACCGTCGGTGTACGTTGAAATGAAATAAGATATTTCACAAAGAGAATTGTTATATATTAAAATATTTATACAACGTTTATTAACCTTGTTAATCTTATGTATTTTAATTTCGAAACACGTATGCGATAAAAGTT
>NIPQ01092055.1:0-12162 GCA_002806875.1 Lepidotrigona ventralis hoosana | reverse complement strand
TTTTTTTTTTTTTTTTTTTTTTTTTTTTTTTTGCATTCTTTGTAATTTTTGCATCTGGCGGGATTTATTTTTAACGATGACGTTGGGCAAATTCCCGTGTAATTTTCGGGAAGTAAGTAATTATTTCCTCGCGCAACATCGGTCGTTTTAACGAGTGTGCTTTCGGTAACCTAACGATACAATTGTACCTTGTAATAGTTTAATGTCAGACACATCTGCCGTTTTTGTAATTGTAAGTGAGCTTGTGCAAGAAATGCATGCGCAACAGAAACGTACGAACTCGCTGAAAACGTGGGTCACTCGTAGTGATTGTTTCTTCTCGATTTATGTAACTGGCATTAAATGACTCTACACAGCGTGTAACCGATTTTGAATACTCGAAGACGTGATGCGAAACTAAGTTAGACATACTTACACATGTAGTTTGTTGTTTGCTTCGTGCCGATTTATCTGTTTCTTTAATTTATTATATCACACGTAATCGTAATTTCATTTCTAATTTGCGGTTTTTATTCATTTATTCTTATCTCATGTTTATTTGTTAATACATTCTCGCGTTGCTCGTATATGAACGACAGTGTATCTGCAATACTATATATTTATATATATGCATACATGTATAAGGAACAGTGATTATTTCGATATATTTTTTCATCAGTCTCTTTTTATCTATTTAGAATTACCTAAAGTAGACTTGAAGTACCAATTATTATAATATACTCCATTTATCTAAACTTGTCGACAAATAATTTACGTAATTGGAACTCGTCACTAACTGCTTGAGTTCGCTTCATTTCAAATAAGAGAATTCAACAGTAAACGTTCAGTTGACCGAGCAAAAATGTCGTTCCAACAAATGAATTCGATTGAAATGGTCTGTCAGAGAATCTTATCAATAATTATAGTATATAGTAATTCGCGAAAATATCCGAATATCCGAATATTTTACAAGTATAAAAATACTTTAAATTTACGAAGTGTTGCAAAAAAAAAAAAAAATGGTTAGTAATATGATACAACTATTTTTCTGTGAAAACCACAAAAAAGATCTGATTAATCAAAATCTTTCCTCGTGATTGCCAGTTATTTTCATACATTATTAACATACATTTCTCAGAAATTAAAAGAAAATCACGAAAGAAAAGAATGAAATGTATAATTTATCCATTATCGTGAATGCAAATTAATTTATCGAAGTATTATATAACTTGCATTACGATCTTTTTTTTCGACTTTCTAGTTATTGTAATTTGTCGTATCACATCGAATGCATCATATCGAAACGTTTTATGCAATAATTTCTAGTTTCAAGCACTGAAATGTACAATTCGAATTCAAATTCAAAGCATGATCAACACGAACGATCATAAGACAATAAAGGGTTAATCAAGATCACAAGATCACAAGATCTTTCTCATTTCGCGAATACAAATTCCACTTTTCCAAAGAAACATATTTTCCTCATTTCACAAATACGAATTCGACTACTTTTCTAAGTACTTTAGGAAACCTTAAGATCACAAGGATTACATTTTCGAATACGCAAGACCACGAGAAACATATCTTTCTAATTTCACGAATACGAACTTGACCACTTGNAAAATAAAAAAAAAAAAAAAAAAAAAAATCTTGAGATCTCAGGATCACAAGGAATTACATTCCTCTCACGACTGCGAGAATTCGACTCGAGTATTCTTTTCTAAAGTACTTAAGATCATCACGAGGAAGCCATTCCCCCCTCCCATAACCCCTCGCGTAATGCGAATTCGGCCAGGAAATTTCCCAGATCCTAATTGCTCACAACAAGTCGTTCATCACGTTCGCTTTCCAGATAGCGAGCTAGGATCGCCGTTTCGACGAGCCGCGTCCCTCCGGCTGTCAAAATCATCCAACAGCTCCAGCACTGTCGATCGCAATCGATTGTGGCCGTGCGACGGGAAACCACCATCAGCATCCGTAACCCCGGATAAGGCAGACGCCACACCAGTCCGGCCCGCCAGGCACTCCGCACCTGCGATCGACGCACCTGCGCCGGAATACCTCGCCAGGAATCTTCTCCAGCTTGGCTGCCCCGCCGTGTCAATGCCCACGTAAGTCTCTCTCATTTATCGCATGTGTACTCGTTTACCGCCCGGTGGATCCGTTCGGATCACATTCGTGTCAGAGATAGCGATTTCCGCGAACCAGCAATCATCTCCGCGATTCTGTCTCGCTCACGCTCCCGGGAAATAGGATTACTGCGCACTTTGTTGCGGGAGGAGAGAGGTTGGCTGTGCCGCGGGTGGTGCACAGGGTGTGTTGCTTTAGATATAGAACGACGACCACCACCACCACCGGAAGAACTGTCTCCTGGCCTGAGAGTGAATTCCCCGAAGATGGAATGTATATTGAAATATCGCGAGACCGATCGAGTCGTGATGGTAGTGAGATGGTATAATTGCACGATTTGAGCAGTGACGTGTTTGCATTCAGGATTGCGTATATACGGCCTACGTAGAGATTCTTCGAATTTTTGTCTTACGAAATCTAGTTCGTACCAGTGTTATGGTAATACGATGTCATTTCGTTCTGTCTCAGTAATTTTTCCCGGTAAAATTAATTCGTCATTGTCAAGCATCGGGATGCATAGTTTTTTTTTTTTTTTTGAGTAGAAAAGAGATGATTCCGNAGAAGGGAGAGTCTTCGGAAAGTGGTTCGGGGCAGAGTCTTTCAATCGTTCAGTCTCTGCCCCTCTGAGAACAGAGGGGTACAACGAGAAGCGCGGTGGGGGTGACAGGGGGGGGAGGGGATTATTAGAATAAACATTCGTAAAGGAGAAGTTTCGTTGATTTCTTGGTTGCAAAAAGTAGCCTCTTGGCTTGGAGAGGAACGAATACGATGCTGCGACCGTATTGAACCGAGCGAAGCTCTCGTGCCTACGCGTCTCCGCGGAAAGTTGTCGAGTTGTCCTTGTGTGCGTCGTTGTTCGCGCCATGAAGACCGGAACGAGCGGATAAGGCAGTCTTCTTCTAGAGTAAATCGAGAACCGGCGGGTTCGTGAGCGGCGAAGGGACCGAATTTTTGGAGTCAGTTTTTGCATGTGACACTGTGTAGCTGTAACAGTGGGACAGTGGCGCCCCTCTATTGGACTGCTAGCTACGACAATACTCATCGCAGGTGTGACTTTTTTTTTTTTTCAAACTCGTTTCCTCGTGTCAGCCGCGCCGGAGCCTTGTGTTCAGCAAACGGTGTTTCGTCCAACCACCGTATTTTTCAAACTTCTCGATCCGCGAAAGTTACGCGGTTCATCCTTGCGTTCGTTAACTGCAATTTTCTTACTTTTGAAATCGATTTTTCCTTTTTTTTAGTGCTTGCTAAAACCCCCGTCGATCGTCTTGAAATTCACGTTCATTTAAAAGGCAGTTAACCGCGTGTGAAGTCTACGTAAGGTTGAACATGCCATCATTGACGCATGTGGATCATTTCCTTCCCATCGTTGCATCTAATATAAGCACTTGATATTTTATTTCCCGCCTATTATTCGGAGCTCGAATATTTGCTCTAGTTTTCCGTTGACAAAGAAACGAAACTATTAGATCTAACGTGACATTTCCAAGTTGATCGACTTTTTCCAATTTCTCAAGCTTCCCCTAAGATAAAACTTTCCAAACAGCCATAATTTCCAATCTCGTCACGACAATTTTCTTGCAAAAAGACCTGACGAAAGAAGGGAAAAAAGAAACAAAAAAATAATCGAATCGAAACGGATCAAAGTATTATTGATAAGCAACACATCAGCGACGTGTAAATTTCGGAATATCGGTATGCGGTATCGTTGGATGAAAATCGTTATTCTCGACAAGGAATTCGGAGGGAGGCCAACAATGTATTAATCCCACGATGTCCAAGCCGAATGGTCGTTGACCAGTTTAATATTTCGGAGTTGCTGATTTCTGTTTGCAGACCTCGTGGAGGAGTTGGGTCCGAGCCTCCGCAGAGTAGCGACAGCGATGAATACTCGACGACTCATAACCAGCAGCAACAGCAGCATGGTCATGGGCATGGGTATGGTCAAGGACAGGCGGATATCTACAACGTGCCCAAAGTCCAGGTGTCGGGGCCATCGAACAATGATGAATCCTCTTCCGTCGTCAATGGGTAAGTCTTATCCCATTCCTATTTCTGGCGATGATCGCTTGATGCTTGTGAACTCACTAGCAGGGAAGTCTGCCACATTATAATAATCTTCTTAAAAGACTGCGGATATTTGTGTACTTACGAAAGACTTGGATGCAGAGTAGTTTATATAAACTCCGTTTGTGTGAACTTTTCAGTAGACAAATAGTTTATCTTTATATATATATATATATATATATATATATATATATATATATATAAAATTGGAACTCATATAATGGACATTTATATGATAGATATCCTACTCTCTATTAGTGATTTTTTGTACATATAGTAGGAGTTTAGATTAGGTTTAAATGAACGTTTATATGAACTTTTCAACAGACAAATAGTTTATGTTTATATATATATATATATATATATATATATANAAAAAAAAAAAAAAGAAACTTGCACTTTGATGTCACATGTTTTTATCATTTTTGTGATCTATGGATCAGCGTGATAAAAATCTATGGATTTTAGAATGGTCTTGTTTGCACCGGTGACGTAAAGTGGAACTTAATTTATAATTTTATATGAACTTGCTGTAGGACAAATAGTTTGTATAATTGGAGTTTATTACTACTTTTTTTTCGTTCGTGTGACTTCACCGTTCGACCAAGCAGAAAACTAATTCTACGCTTCGAATTAAAATTTCGTTCAAACAAACGAACTTTCGTATGAATAAAATTCTATAATTTTAATACTCAGTGTCCATAAAGTTCCGTGATACGAACGTAGTGGTTCGCGCGAAATATGTCTGTCATTGCCGAACGATACGATAAATCAGATTAAAAAGCGAGTACAAAGATCGCAAAACTTGGATTTCCCTTGGATTTCGGTTTTACGGTTCTCGAGTCATATTTGCTGAGATCTTCTAGTTGATTGCATATTGGTCTCACGATTGTGTACTATTAGCCACGTGGAACATCTGTGTCATCCGTGAATTTGGAGTGAATTTGGTCTAGGTCTAGGATTAGCCGTACGATTGGTTTCCAATTCCTGTCATCATTTTAGAGCTCGTGGAAATCTCGAAATATTTTCGATGAATCACCAACTAATTACAAGGATTTCTCTTAATTTCTCGAAGATTTTTGGTATCGTGCTAATCTACGAGGCTGTCTAATTTTATTAAACGCATCTCACTGATTTCAGCTCATTGATAGTAGCTGCAATTCCATCAAAAGTTTACTTTTTACTTTTATCGTTTTATATTTATCCCTCGACCATATAACAGGTATAAATTGAATTATCGCGCTTTCACGATAATTCATGAAATTTAGTTTTCCAGAAACCACCAGTAAAGCAATCATATTCCCATTCTCTCGACTAAAAAAAAGTCCCCATGAACAATTGGCAGACTTTCTAAGTCTGATTTGATTTTTTTCAACGGCCGCGCCAGCAACGATCGAGCAACTTTTCGACGAGCGTTATGATCGCATGAATAAACTCTCTCGCCGCGGATCGGCCGGATTTAAATAGCGTTAAAAGCTATAAGTGCAGTGTACGCATGGTTCTCTGTATAGGCGGCGGGATAAAATGGTTTGTTTATACGATCGTCGGGGGATCGAAAGCCGGGGCATGCAACGCGTTGAATCTTTTAATCCGACGGATGCGTGTTAACTGACTCACACACACTCGTGCAGACGTGCTCATAACGTGTTGCGTTGGATCATTGACCAAGCCGAACAATGTTGCACGTATATATATATATATATATATATATAACGTGTGTACAACGAATATCGATAATTTGTTACTGCGACGTTCGCGGCTGTTCTTACCATGTGCACTATTGTGTTTGTGGTTTGACATAAGTTCGAAAAAAAAGACACAATTCGAACTTTCAAATTATTTAAATTTAATTTAATTGGATTATGGATCATAATTTTTAATTTTTAATTTAACTGCAACAGATTGTACGATTGACAGAATGGTCGAAATAAATGGAGAAAGCAATAATCGAAGAACTGGGAAGGTAAATTTTGCCCTAGTGTTTGAAACGTTGAAAGTTTCACGAATGTTTTTAATTTAATTGTAGCATGTAACATTTAATAGTTTCGTTTAATTGTAACTGTGAATTGAAAGCTGGTAATTGAAAATGTCAGAGTACGAATTATCTCTTTGTTGTATTTTCGAAGCACCATACTGCTGATATCTGAAGTATCAAAGTTTCTGGAAAGGTACTAACATCATCGATATCGAGTCAATTAAAAGTATTATCGTGATATTATCATTTTAGTAACCACTCTGATTGCAGTCGAAATATCGAAAACTGTAATCTCGAATACTGTAATTTAAAGTCTTATTTTCAATAAGTCGGCGGGTTTGTTTGATATGACTGGAACTTGTCCAAAAGTTGATTACATTGCGTCTAAAAAAAGAAACTAATTTCGAAGGATACGACATTTCACTACATCACGCTATTATATAGCGAAAAGCTAATTTTTTAGCGACTAATTTAATAATTTTTTCATCCATTTTTAATTCGATATTACATTTCAATTTCTGTAGAAGCGGGAAACTTTTAATTTGATAGTCCCTAATGCCGATTCAATTGAATAATAGTCCCTAATTGCTAATTTAAGAACATTCCCATAGCAAACTTACGACACGAGCAAACATAATCAAGAAAATTGTATTTTCACAGCCATCTTGATACACATGCATCACGTGCTTTGCACGTGCGACAAGTTTTCACTTGAATATACATGATGATGGATGTATCTGTATCACTTTATTAATTAATTGATCGCGTTGACGAAATCATTCTATGTACATGATGACACCTGCATACGTGTTGTTCGTCAGAGTGGACGAAGAAAGAGACTGGTGGAAAAGAGACTAAATTTTTTGGATAAATGGCACTCATTGGAACTTCAACTTGAAATATCGAACAATAGATAGAGGTCGAGCATGTGTTAGATGTACGTATAGTAATTGCAAAAAGTGCCCACACTCTTATGATTCAGTCGTGGTAGACAAAAATACTCGTATAGTAAAAGTAAATAAATAATTGTAATAAATGCTATATAGTAAGTAATAATTTACTGTACTATAAACAATGATTTAATTTAAAATAATAAATTACTATAAACGTATCAAACGAAATTAAACGCATAAAGATAAAAATCTATACTCCGGGATTTACTAATTTGAATGAAAATTCAGTATGATGTATATGTATTTTAAATAGACAAAAATATTCGCACACTAGCAGATTTATTGATGAAGTAATATCCTTTCAGTATATTGAAGATTGATCATTCGCGTGTAACATCGTATAGTATTGTACATAAATTTAAGAATCTGGGTCATTCCCTATGAGTGATGCAGTTTTCTTGAAAGTTATATTTGAAACAATTACCATTGGAATTTTGAAAAATTGGAGAAAGGCAACGAAGTGTGAGAATGCGAGGAAATTAGTCATCGATCGATTGCTGGCGGGTTATTTTTCATTTTTATTTAATATAAAGTCAGATACAGGATGATGGAATACTATCAAATATTTACACGGAGATTAATTGAGAAACTTTTTTTTTTTGAGAAGATGATAACTGTGTAACTGTGTAAATTATCAAAGATTTTAAAGAATTTTTAAAGCACTTAATATTTCTTCGATATTAGTTGTGATAGCAATTGTAGATAAATGTAATAAACAAATATTACTTTGAAAAGTATCATCTTTCTTTTTTTTCTTTTTCATTTTTTATCTTTCGATAATGCTTTCGTAACGCCATTTCAACGATGATTCACTTGAGTTTGCTCAATGATGGTTCAAAGCATGGGACAAAACATTGATTTCATCTACCACGAATTCGTATGACTTTTTCATGATTCATTCGAGAAGATACGTTTTCAAATGATCACATCCAATCAACCGAGATAGTTCAACTTTGAGAATTTCCGTGTGTTTATCATGCTTGTTAGACAATGCTAATTTAAGCATAGTTGACATAGTTTCTTTGATGAATCATGCTTCTAAATTGACAGATCTATTAATAAATATTTTCTAAATATAAAAATAAATAAATAGGGAATAAATAGCTGCAATGGTCAGACTAGTACTTGATGATAAACTAGGAGAATGAAAATTAAGTCAAATTGAAATTGTTAGTTAAAGATAAGAATTCATCATTATTGATGTTGTTCAATTCTTCACCGAGAGGTGATAATTTCTTTCAGCGTAAGAATTACAATAAAAACATTGTTGAAGCATTTTTCAAAAATATATTTTTTTTAAAACAGAGTACTAGTTGCAATTTGCAACCAATTCGAAATTAGTTCGGTGTATTTATAATGTACAAAGAAGTATCGAGAGAGTCTGACGATTTCCACGGAAATGAACAATTAAAAATGAAAATGGTGAATTGAATTTTTTTTCACTCGCGAATGGAATGGTGAAATTAACACAAGGCAACGTAAGGACTTTTACAGAGCTTGCAACCCTCGATCGTTATCGATCGAAGAAGTAGGAGAAAAATAGAAAAAAAAAAAGAATGTCAGTTCCAGAGATTCGCAGATAAGACGAAGCCGATCGGCAATGACAACGCGCGCATAATCGACTCGTTCGACAGCTCTCCTATCGGCGCCGAATAAATTTTCGCCCCCTGCTTCGACAGCGTTCGCGATTGATACCCTGAACCTCTGAATGCAAATCAGAGGAACGAAGCCAGAAGCAACACACGCGTGGCACTCATCCACGTTGAAAAGTCACCGGGTGCTTTTAGTTCTTTCGACGGGGAGAACGACCGCCAGCCGACGAATAAATACGACCCGTAAGTCAGTTTTCAACGATAACAACCCGTTCCCTTCGTTCGTTTCGTCGTTTCGTTATTTCCCATTTTCCGCGTGTACAATACACGGCTATGGTTATGGTTATGTTTGTGGCAATGAGNTATAGATTATTATTTTTTTTTTTTTTTTTTTTTTTTTTTTTTTTTTTTTTTTTTTTTTTTTTTTTTTTTTTTTTTTTTTTTTTTTTTTTTTTTTTTTTTTCACGACCAAGCTTCTCCTTTGAGACGATTCATTTTGAAAATTTCAACGTTTGTAAATTGAAAGTCATTTTCTGTTCTGTTACTTAGAATGTGGATATCGTTTTAATACTAATACTTGGAAGAGGATGTTTCGAGAATTTGTTTGATTATTTTTTCCATCTAGATTCTAAAGTGTCTCGTTTAATTAGAAGTATTGGTAATAAAAATTAATTAAAATTCTAGTAATATTAGAGTTCGTCATATAAGATCGACGATTTATCGAAGAGAACGTGGGAGAAAGTCGCGAGTTAAAAGTTTACAAATTTGGAAAATTTCGATCGTCTCGGGAGGGGAAGCCTCGTTAGAAAAATGATCGGTCACACCCGTTATATGCAAAATCCCGCACGTGTCTGAAAAGTCAGTTAATTACAGCCGACGAAAGACTCCCCTCAGACCAGCACCCTTCGCTCGTTTAACCATCGTTCAGAGACGCGTAAGGTATCATGGCAGAGCCGTGAGTCTCGCATTGAACGGGGATGAATGCAAATGGCGCACGTCTCCTGTCACTGTGTCTCAATGTACACCTAGACGAACTTGTCTCCCCGCACGTGACCGAGAATAATTAATTACCAGGGGATTCGTGTCCCTGACGAGATCGGCCGCGATCGATTCGAGACGCGTTTATATCCGGCTGGTTGTTTCAATTGCTCTTTAATAATCGATGTTCACCTACCAAGATTTATTATGCAGGGATGCTAAACTTCATAAATGTTATATTACTTAAAGTAAAAAGTAGGATTCTCATTGCACTGATTATATGAATTTTTTTATTTTAATTTGAAATTAAAATTCTACATTTGAAGATTTTTTTTTTATTTATCTTAAGCTTCGAAACATGAACGTAATTCGTGGAGATTTGAATTATACGATACGGTGGCTTTCATTTCAACAAATAAAATGACTTTTAATCGTTTCGAAGATTCGAGGGAAATTATTCACAAGAAGAACGAAGAATAGTCTCTGACTTCAATAAATTCCTTTTAGCAGCATCAGAAGAGAATTATTTCTTATTGCACTTGTTTTGTAAATTAAAACATTTAAAGAGGAGCAGATTGGTAAAAGATTAATAATTCTAGTGGATTTGTAGCGAGTAAGTAAATTTCATTACATTTGGAATCATAATCATCTGAAAGTCAGGTGAAAAAGAACAAAGTCTTGTTTTGGGGAGCAATCTTTTTACACATTGAAGATGATGAAACAATCAGAATCAGAATAATTTTATTTACTTTGAATTTCTCTCCTCTGAAAAAATTATTTGTCTTAGCACTTGAAGTTGAGAGTAAAATTTTATTCACGATTGTTTCAGATTGCTTGAAATTCAAACGTTACTTAAAAAAACTTGCGCTTAAAATATTTCCACTCGTCATTACTGTGTGTTTAAAGTTACTTAAAATAAATATTGAGTAAGAAAAAAAAAAAAAAGAAAAAATATTGTTCGAACAATGTATTCGAAACAATGCAAAGCTGTGACTTGTCAGTCGGAAGATAACTCTCGGAACGAAAGATAGCAAGGGAAAATGTTTTGCAAAACGTGGTCGAGTTTAATGCGGAGGAGAGTCGGGATTCGTGTTCGGGATCGATCTGCCTATCATACGCGGGCATCTCGTCGCGACATCGTGCACGATCTCGAACGGTTCTGGAATAACAACGAGCCAAAGCGATTCTTTTCATACGAGTGTCGTTAAAAGGCGACAACACGTCGCCTGAATAAAACACGAGAAATTGCATTTTCTACAAGACGATGCGGCCTCATTATTCGGCCTCATGGCTCGCGTCGAATGTACGCACATGCGAAATACGAACGTGCATATGGAAATAGACGATCGTATTTCATAAACGTCAAAGTGATATATTGGCTCGTTTGGGAAATTCGAGATACCAAAGGAGTATTTCGTTGAATAAATTTTTGTTCACTGTTGACTCCTTCACAGACTNTTTTATTTTTTATATATATATATATATATATATATATATATATATATATATATATATATATATATATTCATTTGTTGAGATGTATATAATGCATGTATTTATAATGTATTTGATATCTTCACTTTACTATATATTGCAACATGTATTATGTTGTTCCAATGTACAGAATGCACGTAATGTACAAAAATTCAATTCGAATTTCCACTTGGAAACAATTTCTTTGGTTCACGAAGATATAGATCAGACAGTATTTGCATCAAAATAATAATTTAATTTTATTATATTACAATTTCCCCTGAATGCAATAAAAATTCGCAATCTAGTAACCACCATTTTTCATCGTGCATGATGAAAAATAATACTATAGATAATTAAATGAATACAATATAATATTAATTGTAATATAACACTAATAAATGTGTCGAACTATCAAGCTCGAAAATCACAAATGTCACTTACATCTTAATAATTTAATAATTTTAAATAATTTTTTGAAAAAAAATCATCATGTTCGTTTTAATCAAACGAACGTCTTAATCAAAAGACCAATCACCTAGTTAGTATACCTACTATTTATCACCTTCGTGGTAACTCCAACGTCTTACTATCGCGAAACCGTGGAAATCCTTGGAAACTGAAAACGCTTAATCTCCGGGTAAACTGTCTGAGATAGGGCTGGACAAGTTGATGAGCACGCGATATTCTGGTTGTTTTCGCTCTACGATGTGTTCCTCCCATATGGGCGGACGTTCAGACGAACGCGAAAATAGCTGTCGTGCGGCCGAGTAATCGGATGTGACCAGTAAACCGGTGAAAATATGCAAAAAAGAAAAAAAAGAAGAAAAGAACGGCAACGCGGAGGAAATGCATACAATCTACATTTGCATAATTGCACCATGTGTGTCATCGGGTTGCATCTGATTGCCTTTGAAAGTTAAATTTCGAAAACCTGTTTTTTTTTTTTTATTTCCTTTATTATTCTATTTATTATACGTTTCTCCTTCCGGTTTGTAATCAAGTGAATCTGTTTCAA